>NDFG01000064.1:888136-904708 GCA_002167245.1 Sporophila hypoxantha | reverse complement strand
CCCAGGGTCACCTCCCGGGAGCGCCGGGCGAGCAGGAGCAGGGAGCAGAGCAGCACCTTCTGCTGCAGGGGGAAAGTGTCCTGGGCCCCCCGGGACCCCCCKGCCAGGCGGTCCCCAAACACCTCCGAGAGCACCCGGGAGATGTGCAGGAGCCCCACGCGCTTGGGGACAGGGGACACCGGGGAGTCACCTGTGGGACAGAGAGAGGATCCCAAGGAGGTGAGGTGTCCCACAAAGGGAGCCCAGACTCCCACTGAGGAGCCCCAGCAGGGTTTTGGCTCACTCACCCCTGGGCAGTGGCTTCAGCAGGGTCTGGCCTCGCACCTCCAGCTCCACCACCTCCACAGCACGCCTGGGGAGGGACAGCCCTGAGTGCCAGGCAGAGCGGGCACCCCTGGCACGAGCACCCCTGGCACGAGCACCATGGAGACTCCCAGGGACCAGTCTGGCTGGGTTTTGGGGCACACACTGACCTACAGACATCCAGGGCCTTGCGAGCATCACCAGAGACTGCAGAGACCTTGCGGGCACAGAACTGGAGTGCAGCAGAGTCCAGCACGGGGTCACCTGCCACCTGTGGGGCACCAGGGCCRTCAGTGCTGCCACCCCTGTGGGCAGAGGACCCTCACGGCCCCCCMACTCTGTTCTCCCCGTGTCCCCACCTGTCCCAGCCTCTCCTGCAGGATGAGGGTGAGCTGCTCCTTGGTGTAGGGTGGGAAGTGCAGCAGYTGGGGCTTGCCAGCCAGGTGGGCTCCCAGCCTGGCCAGGCTCCTGTCTGTCAGGTCCAGGGCATTGGCCAACCCTGCAGGGCGAGAGGAAGAGGAGGATGAGGGTTGTTCTCCAAGGAGGGAGCAGGAGGGGGCTGCAAAGGGAAGTCTCCATCATCCCCCACTAAAGAGGGAGGGTGCCCAGGAGAGCAGGGCACCCTCCTACACCCTGCACACTCACCCACGAGGACAAGCCTGGAGCTGGGCAGCTGGGGCCACTCAAAGAGGGTGTAGAGCACGTCCTGGCCTTTGCTCTCCAGCTGGTCCAGCTCATCCAGCACCAGGAGGCTGTGGGAGAGCCCAGATCAACCCCTGCTCTGTCCCCTCACAGCACTCCAAGCAGGGAGAGCAGAGCAGCTGCATCCAGGGGAATCCCACTCCACCCACCAGAGACAGGGAACTCACACCATGGGCCCCTGGGCCGTCAGATGCTTCTCCAGGCTCCTGATACGCTCCCGTCCAGTGGCCACGGGCAGCCCCAGCTGCTGTGCCAGGGCAGGGAAGACGCTGTGGGGGCTGCCCAGTGCCATGCAGTTCAGCACCACAGTCCTGCTGCCAGCCAGCTTGTCCTGCCGGGAACGGGAACGTTACACCAGCCCCATCCCAGTGCCCCCAGAGCAGCCCCACAGCCTGGCCAGGGCACACACCTTGCAGTCGAGCAGGACACGGCTCAGACAGGCGGTTTTCCCCGTGCCAGGGGCTCCGGACACGTAGAGGCTGCCGGGCCGGTGCCCCAGGACGTGTTCCAGCAGGAACTGCTGCAGCAGCCCCGTCTCCTTCTCCCTGCCCTGCAGCCGCTCGGGCACGGCCGCGTGCAGCACCTGCTTGGCCTGCTGGTAACAGGTACCTGCACGGGGAGGGGGGTGGCACTGCTGGGACCCCATCCCAGCTGATCATCACCCCCATCCTCATCGCTGCCTTCATATCTATCCCTAGCTCCATACACCCATCCCTGTCCTCATATCCCCAAGCCCATCCTTTGCTCCACACCCTCAACTCGACCCCTATCACCATCYCTTAYCCATATTCCCAATCCCTTWTCCATATCCCCATCCATAACCCCATACCCACCTTCCTGCATCCCTCCCTCCATAATCCATAGCCAGCTCGCCACACTCACAACCCCATCTATAACCCATACCCAGCCAGCATCCCCTCAATCCATAACCCATACCAGCCCAGCATCCCTCCCATCTATACCCCATACCACCTTCCTGCATGCCCACTCATCCATAACCCTTACCCAGCCTCCCACACTCACCATCCATCCATAACCCCATACCACCTTCTGCATGCCACTCCATCCAAACCCTTACCCAGCCCTGCCCACACTCACCATCCCATCCATAACCCCATACCCACCCTTCCTGCCTGAAGAGCCGGGTGCGTGGGTGCTGCCCGAGCTCCGAGGGTCTGGCCCCCACTCCGTGGGATGGCCCCGAGCCCTGGGCTGCTCGCGGGGAGGCCGAGGGGTCCCCAAAGAGAGGCGACGGCCCCGGTTCTCCTTGCTGCGTTTGGCCGGGGAGAAGGTAGGCATGGGGACATTGCACAGGTTGTCATCACCTGCGGGGACAACAGGCTGGTGGTGACACAGGGCGCTTCCCGGGGGGATTTAAGCTTCAGCCCCCCCAGAAACCGGGGGAGCAGCTCTTCCATCCGAAATGGGGTGAAGTGCAAACAGCTGGGCCAGAGAAGTGGACGGGGCTGGTCCGTCTGTCTGTCCAGCCCCCCGAGGTGAAAAGGGGATGCACCCCAGACAGGGCTGGTCCGTCTGTCTGTCCACCCCGGGGTGAAAAGGGGGATGCACCCCGACAGCTGCGGTCCGTCTGTTTCACCCCGTGAGTGCACCCCAGCTGGGTCCGTCGTCTTCCACCCCCGGGGTGAAAAGGGGGATGCCCGACAGGGCTGGGTCGTCTGTCTGTCCCCCTCCCGGGGTGAAAAGGGGGATGCACCCCCGCCGTTCCGGGGGGTCCCGGTGGAGGGACTCACCCAGGCGTTTGCGGGGGCTCAGGGGCTGCCTTTGGGGTCAGGGGCTGCGCTGTGGCCCGGCCTGAGCGTGTGTCCGGGCTGGCCTGGCCGGAGGAGCCCGAGGCCTTGGGAACGGGCGAGGGCGCAGGACAGGGCCGTCGGGTCGTTCTTGCCGAAGGGCAGTGAGGCGTCGGGCGCTCCGCGTGGGGAAGCTGCTGTGGGCTGGATCTGCGGGCTGCTGCTGGCATGGCGGGGGCTACGGCTGCAGCGAAACAGCGGCCAGGTGAGAAAGACCGCCAGCCCCGCGGGTCCGCCACCCCCTGCCCCTCGAGTCCCGGTCCCCACGCGCTGCCCCCATTTCTGGCCCCCATGTCCCCAAACCCCCTCGGGTCCCCCCCGGGTCCGCCCCGCTGCCGCCCCGACCTTCTCGCGCCAAATCAGCCCCGGCTCCGCACTTCCCGCCACCAGGCCGAGCTGGCCACGCCCCCTTCGCCCCATTGGCTGTGCYGCTGCCGCCGCCGCCAATCGCCGCGGCCGGAGGAAGGGCCGCAACAGGGCGGCCAATCAGCGAGCGCAGCCCAGGCAGGGCGGAAGGAGCCGAGCGCGGCGCGCGGGGCATGCTGGGAGCTGTAGTCCATTTGCCGGTACTCCGCGCTTCCAGTTCCCCCAGTGCTCCCACGGCCCGCACCCCCCGACCCAGCCTTCCCCGTACTCCCAGTGCCACCAGTTCCTCCTACATTGCTTTTCTACTGCCGCCCAGTCTTGTCTCTCCACGCTCCCAGTACTCCCCACCCTTCCTCCCAGTGTTCCCCACGGCGCTTCTCCCATTGTTCCCAGTGCCCACACGCGCCAATCCCCCCTCCCCCTGCTCCCAGTACCCACAATCCTCCTTCCCAGTGGTCCCAGTGCTACCAGTAACCCCCATCCTGCCTTCCTACTGCACTCCCAGTACCTTCAACCCTGTCTGCCAAACTGCCCTGCTCCCAGCCCTTGGGGCATCACCTCCAAAAAAGAAAAGGGGTTCCTRGGAACCTCCCCCTTAGACAGTGTCCTTGACATCATTAATCACTTTATTACTTTTATTTAAATGTAATTTCCAGCTCCTCCAAATTCCTGTGTTCCCTTTTAAAAGGGCCCCTCGCTCCAGGAGGGGCAGAACCGTATTGAACCTTTATTTAACCCAAAGGGCAGCACTGGGGGGGGGGCTCATTCTCCAGAGAAACCCCCCACTCGCCCCTCACCCACCTTGCTCCAGCCTCAACAGGGGAAGGTCCATCATCATAGAAAAAAAAAAAATCCCCTGAATGAGCCCCAAACCCACCTGCAGGGGTGGCCCCCCTGCACCCCGTGCCCTTCCTGCTATGGTACAAAGAGATCAGTAACTACGTTAGTGTGACCCCCCCGTCGGACAGGGAGTGTAAGGCAAAACATCCCCGGCCCCCAGGGCCCCCCCACGTGCCCCCTGGTGTGCCAGACCCAGCACAAACAGCCCCTCCCCCCCCCGTAATTAGTGTTTTCTCGTTAAAATGCTCAAGTTTGGGGGGAGTCAGCAGTGAGAGCCAGGGGAATCCCAGGGGGAAGTGCCAGGGGAGCAGTGGTTTTGAGGGGGGCACATGGGGGTGCCCCCCTGTGGGGTAAGAGAAGGGGGTCCCCACCAGCTGTTGGGGTGTCCCTGCATGGTCCYACTCATGTCCCCCCCCTGCCTCCACTGGCTCCTGTGCAAAAAAGCAATGGGCTGTGCCGGGATAACAAGGTTCCACCAGGATCACGAGGCTCTGCCGGCCTGTCCCTGCTCCCCCTCGCTCTGGGGGGGTCTCACAGCGTGTCCATTCCCTGCCTGACCCCAGCCCCMCCTCCACGAGCCCCCCTGGTCCCAACAGCCGGCACACGGCTCGGCCTCAAGTCCCGTGCCCGGCTCCCAGGCAGATCCCAACGCAGGATCCATGAGGAGCGATGAGGGATGGACCCATCCAGGCTTGCCACGAGGTCGCTGCCTCCTGGGGGGTGCATAGACGAGGCGGGGCTGGCGGAGCACGCTGCGCTGGGGGGATCTGGTGTCCTGGGAGAACCAGAGAGGCTGGGAGTGTGTCATGCAGGATCCGGGGCGCTGGGAGCTGGGGGGGTCCGGCTGAGGAAGGGGAAGGAGCTCCGTGTCTCTGCTCTGGAACAATCCACCTGCACAGCCCGCTTTCACCTGGGGATGGGGGGCAGAGGGGGAGCCCCACGCGTGGCTGCAAGACAAGGAAGCCTGTTGGAGCTGTGCAGAGCCGGATCCAGCACGTCTGCTCTCCCTCCCTCCTGCACACCCCCGCGCCAGCTGCCGGCCCCCCCCTCCCCGACCTCCCCGCGGAGATCTGGAGCCTGGGATTTGCGCCTGGCAGCAGCCGCTGCAGCCGCACCGCGCTCGGGGCTTTTCAAACCCGCATTAAACATTCATGSCTCTAAAAATAAACGAGCATCCCATTCTCCCCGGAGTCTCCGCCGGGATCCGCAGCGCTGACGTGCAGCACCAAGGGCACTTTGAGCTCTGCTGGGTCCCAGTGCCAGTGCTTGGGGTTTATCCTGAGGGTTTGTATCCCCCCAGCCCCTGCCCAGCCCCTGCCCWGSCTGCAGGGTCCTGTGAGATCCCCTCTGGTGCCWAAGGTGCTCAGCAAAGGCAGGAATGAGCTCTGCAGGCAAACCAGGAGCAGGTGGGATAGGGCATCTGCACAGCCCAAATTTCTGCCCTGCCCCACAGCATAGAGAGCTGCCTTCAGGGACCCCTGGGAATGGGGTTCAGGACCCCTGGGAATGGGGTTCAGGACCCCTGGGAATGGGCATCAGCACCCCCAGAACACCAGCAGGGCCCAGGGCATGGCTACTGCACCACCCACCACTCACCCTTCAGGGCTTGGGACCCCTGGGAATGGGGCTCAGGACCCCTGGGAATGGGGATCAGGACCCCTGGGAATGGGGATCAGGACCCCCAGAACACCAGCAGGGTCTAAGGCATGGCCACTGCACCACCCACTCTGTGCAGGGGACAAACAGGACAGTGCCAGCCCTGAGGGCACAAGAGGGGAGAGGGAATTTGGGACACCCCCTCCTCCTCCTCACCTCTGTTTGTTTTGCTGGGGTAGATTCTCTGGAAGTATTTATATTCCTCTGGGGCTGGGAAGTCTTCAACGGGATGAAAGGAGTATTTGGATTCAAAGTCATCTGTGRAGAAATGGCAAAAAGGGGCAGGTGAGGGAGGGGGGCTCTGGGGGAGCCTGGCCAAAGCCACRGGGCTCGGCTCTGAGGGGGATCCGTGCGGGRTGCCACTCACCCAGGAACGCTCTGACGGTGGAGATGGAGTCCCGGTGCCCGTTGCGCACGGGCGGCGGCGGCGGCGGGGGCCCGGCTGGGGTCCGGGTGGGCGGTGGCGGGGGCTTCCCTCGGCTGGGGGGCTCGGCGGGGCCGTGCAGTCTGTAGGGGGGTGGGGGCGGGGGGGCGTCGCGCCCTCCGTTCCGCAGCATCGGCGGCGGGGGCGGCGGAGCTGCGGGGACAGCGGGGTTAGCGCCGAGCGCGGCATTCCCGGGGCAAACCCAGGGACATCCCCCGGAGCGTTCCAGGCCAGCTGCCGCGCCAGACCGCGGCCCAGGGATGCTCCTACGCGTGCCCAGAGATTTCCTGCTCGCTCCTGACATCTGCATTCCTCATCCCTCCACCAGCTGCAGTGCAGGGACCAGCCAGCCCTGCTGCCCCACGGCTCACCGCCCACCCCGGGGGCTGCTCCAGCCCCACAGTGAGCACAGGTCCCTCTGCACCAGAGGAGATCTCAGGAGCAGCTACAATCCAGAGAGTCCAAGGGCAGCAGCTCCACATGGAGCCAAGATGCTGCCTGCCAGGACTGGAAGCCACATCTGCAGTGTCACCGAGGCAGTGACAGGACCCACAGCCCCTCTGACCCACCTCTCACTCCTGCCCAGCCTCCCGCAGAGGCTCCGTGGCAGTTCGTGCTCCTCATTAGCCTAATTACACTCGGGCTGACAGCGCAGATCCCCAGCTGTAGCTCTGAGGAGGGATTCTGGCAGGGCCAGAAGGACGGAGTGGCTTGGCAGGGGCCCAGGCAGGAGCTGCGGTCTGGACGGGGAGCCCAGGAGTGCACGGGGGGGCACCGGGGCACAGCCAACAGCAGTCCCAGCCACGGGGACACACTCCCAAGGGCTTCTCCCTGCTCTGCCACAGCTTTTTGCACCCTCCCAGTGACATTTAGGAAGCTCAGGAGAGCTATGCTCTCCCGCATTCTCATCTCCCAACCCACCGCCAGCACCAGGCTTGGAAGGAGCTGATTATCATGGGACATGACCAAGGACATGTGTTAAACATGGCACTGCTCAGTGCCCCAGCTCAGCCCCATCACCACATGCAGAACATTGGCTGTGCCCCAAAGCCAAGTCTTGCCCTTCACTTCCCACCCTGATCACCCCAGCTGCCCCCAGGCACCGTGGGGTGAGTGGCCCTCACCTGCTCCATGGCTCGGGGGGTCTCTTACCTGCTCCACGGCTCGGGGGGTCCCTGGCCGGCGGCGGGGGGCGGCTGCTCTGCAGGTTCGGGGAGGCAGCAGCGGGCGGCGGCGGCGCCAGACCCCGCAAGGGGCCCGGTGCCTTCCTGTGCAAGGAGTTGTGTCTCTGCGGCAGCTCCGGGGCCGACTCGCTGCTGGGGCTGGAGGGGCCGTTGGGGACACCGGGGGGCTGCCGGTAAGGGGGAGGCGGGGGGGCGAGGGACTGGCCCTGAGCGCCCGAGCGGAGGCTGACGGGGGAAGGAGGGGGTTTGATGGGCGGCGGGGCGGGGGGCCCGTCCCTGCTGCCGGGCGGGCGCTGTCCCGGGGTGGGCGGCAGCGGCTTCTCCCGGTTGTAGGGCGAGGCCTTGGCGTGCGCTGGAGGGGGGGCCGGGGGGGCGGCGGCGCGGCGTCCCGGCGGCGGGGGTGGCGGGGCCGAGGAGCTGTGCTTCATGCCGGTGCCACCGGCGGCGCCGGGCCGGGACAGGTCAGGCAGGGAGGGTCGCTGCGTGCGCGGCAGTTCCGGCGGGGAGCCCCGGCTGCTGTCGGCATCGTCCTGAGGGCGGCTGTTGTTGGCCGGCACRGGGGGCCTGGGAGCAGCTGCTCGGGAGCCAGGGACTTGTAGTGTTTGTTTAGTGGAGCTGTCTGCGGGGAAGGAGAACACAGTGAGGGGTTGGGGATGGCACGGGAGTGGTGCCCTGTCCCTGCACAGAGCCACAGCTAAGGAGGGCCAGGCCACAGGGATGGCCAGGGACGGCTGTTTGGCACACGCTGGGAGCTGGCACCGAGCACAGCCACACATGGCTCCTCTCTCACCACTCTGCTCTGTGACCACCACAGAGAACACACAGAGTTCAGCAATACACGAAACTCCTGCGCCCTCCAAGAAGTCTGTGTGTGGGGCTGAGGCTCAGGGAGGGCACAGCTGGCCTGTGCCATGCATGGGATGTGATTTGGGGTCCTGCCTCTTAGCAGCTAAAATCCCCAGGGATACACCTGTCTCTTATACACATCTAGATGTGTATAAGAGACAGGTTCAGCAATACACGAAACTCCTGCGCCCTCCAAGAAGTCTGTGTGTGGGGCTGAGGCTCAGGGAGGGCACAGCTGGCCTGTGCCATGCATGGGATGTGATTTGGGGTCCTGCCTCTTAGCAGCTAAAATCCCCAGGGATACACAGTGCGATTCTCAACCCCTTCCTGCTCAGGGCCCTCCCCAGGGACCCCCACACAGACAACGGGCCAGTGGCCATTACCTGAGTTGTCCTTGGCTCCCACAGGTCTGAGCTTGGGAACGCCGCCTTGGAAGAGGCCGCCCTTGGGCTGGATGGCAGCTGAGCCGGAGCCGTAGCTGCTGCCACCGCTGCCCTTGGGCTCTGAAAGGAGGGAGGCAAAGAGGTTAAGCCTGGAATTATCCGCTCCTCCAATGAGGAGCTGCTGGGAACCAGATGGGCAAGCACCCTGCAGGGTACGGCGGCGCCCAGCGTGGCGCTGGGAGCCTCCTGGGGACTCACTTTCCAGGATGGGTGCACTCCGGTCATTGATTTGGGTCACTTTCCTGAGCTTGGTCCCTTTACAGATGTCCTGCAGGAGGGCCCCGCGGCCCCGCTGCTCCTCTCGGCTCAGCTTTGGCGGTTCCGTGTTCGCCTGGAGAGGAGCAGCAGCTCAGCACCTCCCCAGGACCCTCAGAGCACAGGAACAGCCCAGCTCTGCATCCCCACCTCCCAGAGCACCCCACCGCTGCCACAGCCAGCCTTCTCCAGTGGCCCCTGTGGGGACAGGCCAGCTCCCAGCCCAGCGAGGTGACCCCTACCTGACTGAGGGYGGGGGGCGGCGGGGGGCCGGGGGGCGGCGGCGGGGGAGGAGGGATCGGCATCCTGGCGGCTCCGGGCTCTCAGTGCTGGGGGCAGGCCTGGGCACTCATGCCTGCAGGAAGGGAAGAAGCAGTCAGGGAACGTGGGGAAAGCTGGAGGTGAAACACAGCCCCGGGGAATTGTGCTGGTGCCCTGTGCCCGTGCAGAGCAGCAGCTGGAGCTGCTCTCCCAGGCTGTCCCAACACCTTGGAGCAGCAGGTGCCAGAGGTGGGAGCCAGCACATCCCCACCCCAAATCCCCAGGGCTCCCTGCAGTCAAAACTCAGGACATGTCTCACACAACCACCTCGCCTGGCAGACAAAACCCAACCAAGCTGATCCTGCACCATCCATCCAGCTCCTCCAGCTGCAGCCAGGGGCTGCTCACTTGGGAGGGTGACAGTAGCCCCCCAGCACTGGCACGTGGCCCCATGGCCTCTCCAGCCATGGCCAGGGCAAATCTGCCAGATGGCTCCAGCTTCAGAGCAGCCAGAGCAGCACAGGACTGTCCTGTGGCTCCCTCCCATCCCTGAATTTCCCAACCTCTTGTCTCCTACATCAATAACCCTCCACCACTGAGGGCTCTCTGCACCCCACAACTCCAAAGACCCCTCAAAGCCGTCCAAGCAGTCAGGGAAACCAGCTTTCCCAGCACAGACCTGGCAAYGCTCCAACTCCTCAGAAGCCCAGAATAAACCTGTCTGGCACCACGGCTCACCTGGAACAGCTCCCGGGGCTCCGTGGAGCCCAGCAGCTCTGGTTGGCACTGGAGAACACAGAGGGACTGGGGACAGGAAGGGGAGCCTGAATCACTGGAAGTCACAGGCCCTCGTGCCACTGACAGCAGTGCTCAGGTAGGGCCTCCCATAGCACCCACTCAGGGAATAGCAATGTGATGACTGGAGGCCTTGCTCACCACATGGAGAGTCCCAGCAGCTCCCTGAGGCAGGGGACAAATGTCCCTCTCTGGGCCACAGATGTCCTGCCCACAGGAAAACCTATTCAACAGCCACTAACGGGAAGCACAGCACCAACAGGAGGAAAGGACAGGGCAGTTTCRCACCTGAAACTTCAGATTTCCRAGCTCTGACCTCCAGGGCAGGTGACAGAGGGCACRGGAACAGCCCCCACCGCAGGGAAAGTTCCTTTATGACTCAGGTTTGTACCAGGCATTAACAACCAGATCCCTTCTCCCACTCATCTCCTGCTAGATAAACTACAACTTCCTAATCCCACAGGACACAGGTCCACCCTCTGTCAGACATTCCCAGGGTGTGAGAACGGGAAGCAGGGAGCAGCAGCATGGCTGCCACAGCAGCAGCTCCCCTGCCCTCGGGCAAACCACTGGCTCTGGGGTTCAGGGAAATAAATAAATACCTAAACTGCCTTTTAATTAAAATCAGCTCTTCTGCCCTGTGAGAAGTCCTCAGCTACAGCTTCATCAGGAAGACAGCTTCATCAGGAAGACATTTCTCCCTCTATCTTATGGCATTTTCCAAGCCCCTGAGACTCCCAGCTCCTCACAACATGCTGCTCCTTCTCCCCAGCCCAAGCTTGAGGCCTCCCACCYAAGATCCAACATCCATCAATCCCTCTGGACACTCCAGTCAGGAACAACACCCAGCAAWCCCATCCAGCCTTAGCCTTTCCCACTGGAGCAGGATCACAGACGGCTCTGAACGTGCTCGTCTGGGACGTGTTGGAACAGGAGAACTTTTCCCTGTGCTCCTTCCCACCCGCAGTGGGATCACAGGGCCAGGGTGGCACGAGTGGCTCCGGGCAGAGCCCCAGCCATGCTGCATCAGCTGCCGGAGGGAATTAGCAGGGATCCAGCTGAGGAACACGCCAGGTAAGGAGACTCCTGACTCGGGCTCGTGTGTCACAGCCCTGAGCCAGCACAGGAGTGATGCCAGGGCCGGCACCTTCCGACCCACGGGAACGTCACGCGTTGTGTCCCCGCTCTGCTGCTGTGCCAGCTGGTTACTGCCAGGGTGACACTTCCCTCGGTGGCCCCTGTGACAGCAAGTCATCTCACAGACAGACAAACAGGGATCTGTCAGCTGGCACAAACCAGCCAGTGCCACCCGTGCCAGGCCAGCACTGCTGGGGTCTCTCAGTGTGACCTGCTGACACCCTGTGACAGGCTCCAGACAGCCCACAGGAACAATCTACAGGGACAATCCACAGGGACAATCCACAGGGACAATCCACAGGGACAATCCACAGGGACAATCCACAGGGACCTGCAGGACAAGGGGGGTATTTCTACAAACACATCACGAGTCACTATCTCCCCTCTAAGGTGCCCTTACAGCAAAACCTGCGCTCAGATCCAGGCTCTGACCTAGAAGAGCGAGAGGAAAGGAGAGAAGAGTTTAAGCTAAAGCAGCTTGAGGATAAACTGGAGCTGAATTCCCAAGAAACAGGTCATTCCATTTCGGTGCACGGCCCCGTTCGGGCTGGGGATTAACAGCAAAGGTCACATTGAAAAACCAAAATCGAGAGGCCCYGAACTCAGCACACACGGCTGGGAAAAGCTGAGAGCTCCGGCTGGGAACGGTGCCTTTGAAATACAGCCTGGATCTTTCATGTGCAAGAAGACAGACCCAGCTGATACAGATTAGGGAGACAGGAGCTAAATCCTCCAGGAAAAGAAAAAAGGGGGGGAGTTTTCCTCCCAGCACCCCTTCATGCCTGGCAGAAGTTATCCCTGTGAACAACACTCCAACTTCTCTGCACTCTTTCTTTGTTCTTCCCTATCAGGACCCTTCCACCAGACACATCAGAGCTTCTGAGGGCTCCATAAGCTGTGTGGCAGCTCCCTGTGCTCACAGGGAAAGTGGCTGGGAAGAGCTGAATCCAGAGACACCAGAGGATAAAAGCTGGGCTGAGACAGGAGGGGCAGGTTTACACAGTGCCTTTGCTTTTCCAATCCAAACCAAACCTTGGGAAAGCTCTGAGCAAAGCAGGAGGAAAACAAGGTGTGAAAAGCTGTCCCTTGGGAGGAGGGAGAGATCAGCAGATYGAGGTCACCCTGTGGAAAGCTGCTTCAGAGCTGCTGTTCCACAYGCTGGAGCCCACCACGGCCACAGACACCTCGGCAGCGATTTGGATCAGCACTTCCCTGCCAACCCGGGGATCAAAACACTACTAAATCCCAAGAACTTGACATTCAGCTGCCCCTTGTCCCTTTAAAGCAGCAGGATTGTGCATATTCGGCCCAGCCTGGCAGACATGYCACGTTTTCCAGGCATTTTTCAAGTCCCTGTTTGCTGTGGAGGGAACTGAAAGGCCCTCGCCAGCAGCAGCCCCCATCCTGCTCATCCCGGGGGGATCGCTGCTGGAGCAGGACAGGCAGCAGCAGTGACCTTCAGCCGCCTATTTCCTCGCTTTTCAGGGGGATTTGGGCTCCGGGCGGATTTGTATTTCACATTTGCAAGCCCGAGCTGCAGCGCCTCATCCTCAGGGAGGCTTTGAACTGCAGATCAAGAGGAATTTCCACCCTCTGATGTCGGTGCAGAAATGCGGCCGCACCGGTTTGGGAACGACTTCCAAGGCTGGACCTCTCCAACACCCGCCCCCGCGCCTTTATCTTCCCTCTCTTCCCATCCAAACCCGCAGTTCCTCGTTACCCCCCTCCCAAATTCCAACCCCGTCCTCCCTCCGCAGCCTGACATTCCTGCCCGCTCCCGAGGAGCTGAGGATGCTACATAAATAATTTATCCTGAGCGACAGCCATCGCAGGATTTAAGGTCATTCAAGCTTTTAAAATCCTATCAGCATGCTTCCCGAGCCGAGCTGCCAGCTCCATTTGGAGCATCCCGCGGAGCCGGYGCATCCCTGCGTGCAGACAGACAGACACGCTCCGGCCCCGCGGGATCCAGACGCTCCCTGTGAATTATTAACGACCCGCGGGCTCTGACGAGGCGTTTTTAACAAAAACCCCGATCTCTGGAGTTTCTAATTCCTCAGGGATGAGCTCCACAGCCTCAGTTTCCCCATCCACCCACAGCTTCCACAACTTCAGTTTCCCTATCCATCCGCAGCTTCCACATCCTCCGTTTTCCTCTCCACAGTTCCCCTGGCCTCAGTTTCCCCATTCCCACTTCCCTTGGCCTCAGTTTCCCCATTCCCAGTTCCCACAGCCTCAGTTTCCCATCCCTGACCACGGAACCCCCGGCTCAGTCTGCGCCTTGCTCCCATCTCAGGTCACTCAGCAGAGGAAACCTTTAATCAGGAGCAAGGCACCCTGTCCCGAAATTCCGCTGCAGCAAAAAAGGAAAAGCAGGAAAAGCCCGTCCTGCCAGCCTCCCCTGCCGCTCCCCCTTGGCCCAAGAGGCAAAAGGAAGCCGGGAAGGGAGAGGTGGCACACGAGGGGCTGGGCAGGAACCGAGGGGCTGGGCAGGAAGCGCTCAATTATTCCAGCGGGAGGAAGCGGCAGGAGACGCGGGGACTTCCCGGTTCCTTCAAGCCGGAGCTGGGAATTCCGGGTGATCCCGACACAGTGGGATCCCTCCCGGTGTACCGGGAGCAGGGAGCCCTGGATGTGTCTCCCWGGACAACCGAGCTCCAGCGTTGCCCAGAAGAAGCTGTGGCTGCCCCATCCCTRGAAGTGTTCCAGCTYGGATGGGGCTTGGAACAGCCCCTTCCAGTGGAAGATGGGATTTAAGGTCATTTCCAACTCGAGTCATCCCAGGATTCCATGGAACTCYGTATCCATGGTCATCCCTAAGCCACCACAGGCTCCAAAAGGTCCGTCTGTCCTTCTGTAGCCCAAAGAGGGTCCCCCCTGTCAGGACCCCCTGTCGCTGGGTGTCCCCCAGTGCACCCCCAGCCCTTTCTGGTTCTGGGCACCCACAGRGTGGGGGTCCAGGGAGGGTCCCAGGGGTCATAGAGGGGGTTCAGGGTGGTCCTGGGAAGGGTGGAGGGGTCCCAAGGGTCATGGGAAGGGTCCCAGGTAGACACAGGGGTCACATTGGGGGTCCCTGGCCCCTGGTCCTGTTCTGGACAGCTCCAAAGGGGTCATGGAGAGGGGACCCTGAGGTGACCCAGGAGTCAAGGGGAAGTGGTCAGTGGGTCATGGTGGGGGTCTCAGAGGTCATGTCCCAGGGACACTCTGGGGTCAGAGTCTCCATGCTGGGGGTCCAGGGGGGGTCCTGGGAGGGGTGGAAGGGTCCAGAGCATCAATATGGGGATCTCAGAGGGATGCCAGTGGGGGTGCCAGACCCCTGACAGCTCTAGAGACCCTCAAGCTGGGGGTCCTGGGGGAGGGTCCCTGAAGTGACCCCAGGGGTCAGGGTGAAAGGGTCCAGGGGTCAGTGCAGGGATCTCAGGGCAGYCCCAAAGGGGTCAGGGTGGAGGTCCCAGACCCCTGGTTCCAGTCAACCCAAAGACAGGAGTCCAAGGAGGGGTAGAGAAGTCCAGAAGGTCAGCGTGGGGATCCCAGGGGGTCCCAGGCCACTGGTGCCGCCAGTTCCAGGCACACCCAGGGTGGGGGCACAAGGAGGGTCCTGGGGAGGGACCCCACAACTAACTCAGGGGTCAGGGTGGTGGGGTCAAGGACAGTACGGGGCTCTCAGTGGAGGCCCATGGGGGTCCTGGGGATGGCTCTCAGAGGAGACCTTGAGCTCAGAGTGGGGGTCCCCATGGTGGTGGCCTCACAAACCCCCACCTGGGGGGGCTCTGGGCACACCCAAGCTGGGGCTCCAGGGCAGTTCTGAGGAAGGGTCCCTGACGTGAGMCAGGAGTCAGGGAGGGGGGAGATCTCACAGGCGGCCCAGGGAGCAGGGTGGGAGGGTCCAGGGGGTCCATGTGAGAACTCCAGCCCCCCAGTTCCTGTCACTCCATAGCCGGCCCCGCGGACCCCTCAGCCGGGCCCGGGCACCCCCCAGATCCGCGCAGGCCTCAGCGCGCCCCCAGCCCCGCCGGTCCCGGGCTCCGCACAGGCCCCACGCGCCCACCGCCAGCCACCACACCCCACCCAGGCGTCCCGCGGCCGCAGTCCCGGCCCCCCGAGCCCCGCGAGCCCCGGCCCGGCCCCGCCGATCCCCCCCGGCCCTCCCCCGCTCACCCGCGGCTCCTCCCGCCGCTCCCGGCCCCGGCCCCAGCCCCGCCGAACGAAATGGCGGTCCTGGCCCCTCTGCGCCTGCGCGGCACAACAGGATATGGGCGGGGCACGGCGGGRCAGCGGCGCCATGATGAGGAGGTCGGGCGGCCATGAGGGAAGCGCCCGTCACCGCCGTATTGGGAAGGTCACGGCGGCTCCGTGAGCACCCAGCTTCGCCGTGTCCCGGTGACCGAAGGCAGAGCGGCACCACCGGGAAGAAATTCCCAGCTCTGCGCCGAAACGCTGCTGAAGGCCGCGAGAGAGCACGGCTATGCCGCCCACCCCGCCCCTTCAGCCATATTGAGAAGGTCGGCTGACCCCGGCAGTCGCCATATTGGGAGGGGTGACGGAAACCTTGGTGGCCGCCATGTTTGGAGGGTCAGAAATTGGATCCGYGTTGCCGCCATCTTGGGAAGGTCGGGTCCATCGATACCGTGACGTCATCGACACTGAGAATGTGACGTCATTCCCACCATGACCTCAATCCCTACCATGACATCACAGACAAGTGCTGGGACAGACTTTTATTGGGGCTTCCCACCCCACCCCCAGCTTGATTTTTTTTTTTTTTTTGCCTTTTTTTCCTCCTTTTTCTTAAAAAATAAATGTACAATTCCGGACAGCGGCGGTACAAAATATACACGTCTGGGGGGAGGGGAGGGGGGGCAGGCCACACATACAAAAATAGAGGGGATGGGGGGGGAGAAGAGGCGTGGCCCCCCCCCCCCCCCCAGGGACCCCTGTGCCCCAGCCAGGGGAGGGGGCGGGGGGAGAGGGGGATGCGCCCGGGGGGTCCCCAAACCCACCCCCCCCACCCCCCCCAAAGGGTGGGGGCAGCACCCAAGGGCCGGGGCTGGGCAAAGTGCGTCAGTGCTGGGGGGCTCCGGGCCCCCCGGGGGGGTGCCGGGGTTTGGGGGTCCCGGGGGGGCCCCCCCTCACTGGCTGCCAGGCTCCAGCTTGTAGGAGAGCTCGAAGAGCAGGTTCTGGTTGTCGATGACGCGCAGCTGCCGCACGTAGGCCTTGGTCTGCAGCTGGGCCGGGGACGCCTCCAGCTCCAGGCCTGGGAACGGGCCCGGGACGGGGAGCAGGGATGGAGGGATGGGGGTGGGAGTGTGGGAATGGGGATGGAGTGATGGGATGGGATGGGAACTGGGGGTGGGGAACGGGGATGGAGGGATGGGATGGAGTGTGGGGATACGGAATGGAGTGTGGGAATGGGGACATGGAGGGATGAGGAGGGAATGGGGAATGGAGTGTGATGGGGAAGGTGATGGGAGTGGATTGGGAATGGTGATGGAGGGGTGGGGGTGGAGTGTGGGATGGGGATTGGAGGGATGGGGGTTGGGGAATTTTTTTGA
>NDFG01000064.1:824386-888111 GCA_002167245.1 Sporophila hypoxantha | reverse complement strand
GGGATGGGATGGGAGTGTGGGAATGGGGATGGAGGGATGGGGATGGGATGGGGATGGGGATAGAGGGATGGGGATGGGAGTGTGGGAATGGGGATGGGAGTGTGGGAATGGGGATGGAGGGATGGGAGTGTGGGAATGGGGATGGAGGGATGGGAGTGGGAGTGTGGGAATGGGATGGAGGGATGGGAGTGTGGGAATGGGGATGATGGGATGGGATGGGATGGGATGGGATGGGATGGGATGGTGGGAATGGGGATGGAGGGATGGGGATGGAGGGATGGAGGGATGGGGAGCAGGGATGGAGGGATGGGAGATGGGGATGGGAGATGGCAGTGTGGGAATGGGGATGGAGGGATGGAGGGAGAGGGATGGAAGTAGGCAGGCATGGCAAGCCAGTGGTGGGAATGCAGGGATGCGGGGATGGAGGGATGGAGGGGATGGAGGAAGGAAATGGAGATGGAAACGTGAAAGTGGGGATTGAAGGATGGAAAAGATGCAGGGGATGGGGATGGAATGGCCACACAGGAATGGGGATGTGGGGACAGGGATGAAGGGATGGGGATTCAGGGATGCAGAGTGAAGGGATGAGAGATGAAGGGATGAGGATGCAGGGATTTAGGGATTTAGGGATGCAGAGACATGGACGAAGAGCTGTGAGGATGCTCTGSCCACATCCCCATCCCTCAGGGCCAGCACGACAGGTTCAGGGCCGTGTGGGCCTCCCCTGAAGTGCCCCCCTCACCCCAGCAGGGCTCCCCCAGCCCCGGCAGGACCCCCCAGCCCCGGCAGGGCCCCCCAGCCCCGGCAGGGCCCCCCAGCCCCGTCCCCCCACTCACAGAGGGGGCGGCTCCGGTACTTCCTCACGGTTCTCACTTTCTCAGCGATGCAGTGCTGGAACACAGAGAGACCCCAGAGTCACCCCCAGCCCCCCGAGACCCCCACCCCAGCCCCCCAGGGACCACTGACCCCTTCTACACACCCCCCAACCCTCAGGGACCCCCCTGGATCCTGTTCTGCACCCAGGACACCCTGAATCCTCCCACCCCCCAGACAGGGGAACCCCAAATCCTCGGGGAAGGGGGGGTTCTCCAGCCCTTCAGGGGGCTCCTCCAGCCCTTCAGGGGGGTCCTCCAGCCCTTCAGGGGGGTCCTCCAGCCCTTCAGGGGGTCCCCTCCCCCTGCCCTCACCCTGGGGGTCTCTCTGCCCCATTTCCCCCTGGAACCCACCAGTTTCTCCACGTTGACCAGCCCATCCAGGAGGGTTTTGCTGCCTTCRTGCAGGAAGGTCAGATCTGTGGGAGAGAGAGGGGGTGATGGGGGGGTCCCGTGGGGTGTCAGAGGGACCCCAACCCACCCAGGGGAAGCCCCTGAGACCCCCCCCTCACCTTTGAGGATGAGAGGCACGAAGGGGATGAGCGGGGGCTTCATCTTGGCCAGCACCTCCCGGTAGGTCTTGTGGTTCCTGCAGGGGTCCTGGGGGGAAATGGGGGGGGTCAGGCTTTGGAGGGGCTCCCCAGGGATGCCCTGGATCCCCCCCATGCTGGTGGCTGTGGGTATGGGGTTGGTGGCCTGGGGGAGAGGGGCAAGGACAGCCCAGGACACSCTGGGACACCTTGGGAATGTCCCCTGCTCAGCAGCACCCCAAAAACCCCCAGGAGAGGCCTGGGGGACCCCCCCCAAACACCCACAGCAGCCCCCACACCTCTCACCCACCGTCAGGTTCTCAAACTTCCGAAAGAGATTCTTGAATTTCCCTGGGAGCTTCTGGAAGGCAAAAAAAAAGGGGAGAGGGTAGGCAGCATCCAGCAGGGCCAGGGAGCACCAMAGGGGAGGGCAGGAGCATCCAGGAGGTTCTGGGAGAGCCCAGGAAAGGCTCAGGGAGCATCTGAGGGTGTCCAGAGAGGTCTGGAAGCATCCAGGGGTGATCTGGGAGCACCCAGAGGAGTCCTGGCAGCACTGAGGTGGGGGTGAGAGGTCCTGGAGGGTTCCAAGAGCACTCAAAGTGGGGTCTGGAAGAACCCAGGGGAGGCCTGGGAGCAGCCAGGTGTGGGCATGAGCATCCCAAGGGGCCTGGGAGCACCTGGGCAGCGTCAGGGAGCACCCAGGGGTGGTCTGGGAGCACCCAGGGGTGGTCTGGGAGCACCCAGAGGTGTTCCAGGAGTACTGAGGGGCAAGGGAGCTCACACAAGGAGGGTCTGAAAGAACCCAGGAGGGGTCTGGGAGCAGCCAGGTGTGGGCACGGGCACCCTGAGGGTGCTGGGAGCATCCAGGGATGGTTTGGGATCACCCAGGGATGGTCTGGGAGAACCCAGGGATGGTCTGGGAGAACCCAGGGATGGTCTGGGATCACCCAGGGGTGGTCTGGGGTGTCCCAGGGATGGTCTGGGCTCACCCAGGGATGGTCTGGGATCACCCAGGGATGATCTGGGGTCACCCAGGGATGGTCTGGGGTCACCCAGGGATGGTCTGGGGTCACCCAGGGATGGTCTGGGGTCACCCAGGGATGGGTCAGGGCATGAGGGGGGCACAAAGTTGGATGTGAAGGTGCAACCAGGAGGGCACCGGGGTGGGTGACCCCTCCAGCCCCTGGGCACCACCCAAGGGCCACAACTCCTTGTCCTTCTTGGGAACTGACCCAGAGGGAACCTCAGCACCAAGCAAACCTTGTCCCACAGAGACCCCAGACCCTGCAGGACTCCCTGCCCTCCCGAGGACCCCCTGGCTGGGTGGGTGCCCCTGGTGCCCCCAGGGAAGGCTCAGGGAGCCCCTGGGGGTGCCCAGAAGGGCACAGCAGGATGTGGGAGCACGGTGGGGCTGGGGGCACCCCGTTGCTCACCTCCCAGGTGAGGCGCAGGCGGCTGATGGCGGCGTTGTTGAGGCCGATGAYGATGGCGTAGAAGGAGAGCATGTCCTGGTTCTGCTTGCAGCTGGAAAAGAAGTTCCAGCTTTTTGTGAGGATTTACAAGAGAGCCCACCACGGCGCAGCACGACAGACCTCGGCAGCGATTATATGGCATCAGCAACTTAACCTGCAACCCTGGGAATCAAAACATTACTAAATCCCAGAACTTGACATTCAGCTGCCCCTTTGTCCCCTAAAAGCAGCAGGAAATTGTGCACGCACTCGGCCAGCCTGGCAGACATGTACGTTTTTCCAGGCATCTTTTGCAAGTCCACTGTTTGCTGTGGAAGGGAAACTGAAAGGCCCTCCACCAGCAGCAGAACCCCCATCTCCGCTCATCCACGCGGGGGATCGCTGCTGGAGCAGGACAGCAGCAGCAGTGACCTTCAGAACCGCCTATTTCCTAGCTTTTCACAAGGGGAATTTGGGCTGCCGGGCGGATTTGATAATTTCATCATTTGCAAGCCCGAGCTGCAGCGCCTCATCCTCAAGGGAGGCTTTGAACTAGCAGATCAAAGAGGATTTCCACCCTCTGAGTCGGTTGCAGAAATGCGGCCGACGGTTTGGGAACGACTTCCAAGGCTGGACTCTAATCCCAAACAACCACGCCGCCCGCGCCTTATCTCCCTCTCTTCCCATCCAAACCCGACAGTTTTTCCTCGTTAACCGCTCCCAAATTCAAACCACCGTCCTCCCTCCGGCAGCCTGACATTCCTGCCCGCTCCGAGGAGCTGAGGACGCCTACATAAATAATTTAATCCATGAGCGAGCAGCCACTCGCAGGAGTTTAAGGTCATCAAAGCTTTTAAAACTCCCCTAGCGTCAGAACACTGCTTCCGAGACCGAGCTGCCAGCTCCATTTGGAGCAAAAGCAGGGTCACCGCGGAGCCGGAGATAGCATCCCAATGCGTGCAGACTAGACAGACACAGCACTCGCGGCCACCGCGGGAATCCAGGACCCGCTCCTGTGAACCTTGGGTTAGAGCGATTCCCGCGGGCTCTGACAGAGTCGTTTTTAAAACAAACCACCCCCGATTGCTCGCGGAATTTCTCTGAGAACTCCTCAGGGATGAGCTCCACAGCCTCGTTTCCCCCATCCAGCACACAGCTTTCCACGTCAGTTTCCTATCCACCTTCCGCAGCTGGTCCACAGTGCGCTGCCGTTTTCTCTCTGGCACAGTTGCCCTGGCCACTCAGTTTCCCCCATTACCCCTTCCCACCAGCGGTCAGTTTACCATCTCCCTGCACAGGGAAACCCGGGGCGCTCACATGTCTGCGCCTTGCTCCATCTCAAGGTCACCTCGCAGAGGAAACCTTTACATCACGAGCAAGACACCCTGTCCGAAATTCCGACTGCAGCAAAAAAGGAAAAGCAGGAAAAGCCCGTCCCTGCAGCCTCCCCCTGCGCTCCCCCTGGCCAACGACGCACAAGGAAGCCGGGAAGGGAAGAGGTGGCCACAACGAGGGCTGGGCAGGACCCGAAGGGGCTGGGCAGGAAGCAGACTCATTATTCCAGCGGGAGGAGCGGCGCAGGAGACGCGGGGACTTACCCGGTTTCCTTCAAGCCGAGCTGGGAATTTCCGGGTGATACCCGACACAGTGGATCCCTCCCGGTGTACCGGAGCAGGGAGCCCTGGATGTTTGTCTCCCTGGACAACCGAGCTCCCAGCGTTGCACCAGAAGAAGCTGTGGCTGCACCCATACCTGGAAGTGTTCCAGCTCGGATGGGGCTTGGAACCAGCCCCTTCCCAGTGGAAGATGGGATTTCAAGGTCATTTCCAAAACTCGAGTCATCCCAGGATTCATGGAACTCTTGTATAACACCATGGTCCATCCTAAGACCACCACGCTCCAAAAGGTCGTACTGTCTTCTGTAGCACACGCCAAGAGGGTCGCCCCCTGTCAGGACGCCCTGTCGCTGTGGGAGGTGTCCCCAGTGCACCCCCAGCCCTTTCTGGTTCTGGGCACAGCCACAGGGCTGGGGTCCAGGAGAGCGGCTCCAGGGGTCATAGAGGAGGGGTTCAGGGTTGGTCCTGGGAAGGGTGGAGGGGTTCCCAAGGGTACATGGAAGGGTCCTCAGGTAGACACAGGGGTCACATTGGAGGTCCTGGCCCCCTGGTCTGTTCCGCGACAGCTCCAAGGGGATCAATGGAGAGGGGACACTGAGGGACCCAGGAGTCAAGGGGAAGTGGTCGTGGTCAATGGATGGGAAGGTCTCAGAGGTTCATGTCCCAAGGGACACTCTGGGGTCAGAGCTCTCCATGCTGGGGCCCGATCCACAGGGGGGGGTCCTGTGGAGGAGGTGGAAGGGTCCAGTAAGCATCAATATGGGCATCTCAGAGCGGATGCCACCGTGGGGGTGCCAGACCCCTGAACAGCTCTAGAGAACCCTCACGCCCTTGGGGGGGGAGAGCTCCCCCCCCCATTTAGGGGGAGCAGTCTGAAGGATAGACCCAGGGGTCAGGGCTGAAAGGGTCCAGGGGTCAGTGTCAGGGATCTCAGGGAACAGCCCAAAGGGGTCCAGGGTGGAGGTCCCAGACCCCTGTTCACAGTCAACCCAAAGAAACAGGAGCCAAGCGAGGGGTAAGAAGACAAGTCCAGAGGTCAGCGTGAGGGATCCCAGGGGGTCCCCGGCCACATGGGTGACGCAGTTCAAGGCACACCCAGGGTGAACGGGGCACGAAGGAGGGTCCTGGGGAGGGACCCCATAATAACCAGGGGTAAGGCGTGGTTGGGGGTCCAGGTACTTAGTACGAGGGCTCTGTGAGAGGCTCCCACTCGCGCGGGTCTGGCGGATGGCCCTCCAGAGGAGACCTTGAGCTCAGAGTGGGGGTCCCATGGTGGTGGCTCACAAACCCCCAGACCCACAGGCCTCTGGGCACACCCAAGCTCCGCCGGGCTCCACAGGCGCAGTATTCTGAGGAAGGGTCCGACGGTGTTAGACATTTGGAGTACAGGGAGGCCGGGCGCAGAGTTCTTTCGACAGGCGGCCCAGGGAGCAGGGTGGGATGGGTCCAGGGGTCCATGTGAGAACTCCAGCCCCCGGTTCTGTCACTCCATAGCCGGCCCCCGCGGACCCTCAGCCGGGCCGGGCACCCCCCCAGATCACGCGCCACGGCCTCAGCGCGCCGCAGCCCCGCCGGTCCCGGCTCCGCAGCCAGGCCCCAACGCGCCCAACCGCCAGCCACCACACCCACCCAGGCGTCCGCGGCCGCAGTCCCGGCCCCCCGAGCCCAGCGAGCCGCCCGCCCGCGATCCCCCCGGCCCACTCCCCGCTTGCACAGAGCCCGGCTCATCCCGCCGCTCCCGGCCCCGGCCCCAGCCCGCGCCGAACGAAATGGCGGTCCTGGCCCCTCTGCGGCTGCGCGGACACAGACAGGATATGGGCGGGGCAAACGGCGGAGCAGCGAGCGCCCATGATGAGAGACGGTCGGGCGGGCCATAGAGGAAGAAGCGCAACCGTCACCGCCGTATTGGGAAGGTCACAGGCGGCTCCGCTGAGCACCCAGCCATTCGCCGTGTCCCCGGTGGAGCCGAAGGCAGAGCGGCACCAACCGGGAAGAAATTAACACAGCTCTGCGCCGAAACGCTGCTGAAGGCCGGCGAGAGAGCACGGCCTATGCGACCCACCCCGCCCCTTCAGCCATGAGTTGAAGAAAGGATCGGCTGACCCCGGCAGCTCACGCGCCTATATTTTTTGGTGCAAGGCGTGTGACGGAATACGGTCTGGTGGCCGCCATGTTTGGAGGGTAGAACATTCCGGATCCCGTGTTTGCGCCATCTTGGGAAGGTGCGGTCCCATTCGATACCGTGACGTCATCTACGAGCACTGAGAATGTGACGTCATTACCACCCATGACCATCAATCCCAACCATGACATCACAGTTACACACGTGTTTCTGGGGACAGGGACTTTTTATTGGGACAGCGTATCCCCACCTCCACCACCACAGCTTGATTTATATTTTTTTTTTTGTTGACCCTCTGTTTTTTGTTGCCGTCCTTTTTCCTTAACAAAGGTAATATGTACAATTCGCGGACAGCGGCGGTTAGCTAAAAATATACACGTCTGGGGGAGGGAGGGGCGGGCAGGCCAACACATAACAAAAAATAGGAGAGGGATAGAGGGGGTAGAGAAGCAACGCCCCTAGCAACCCCACCCAGCGCCCCCCCGCCCAGGAGGACCCTGTGCCACAGCCAGGGAGCGGGGCGGGGGGAGAGGGCCGATGCGGCCCAGCACAGCCCCAGGCACGGGCGCTCCCCAAACCCACCCCCACCTGCCCCCCACTAAGCCAAAGGGTGGGGGCAGCCACCCAAGGGCCGGGGCTGGGCAAAAGTGGCCCGTTCAGTGCATGGAAGGGCTCTCCGGGCCCACCCGGGGGGGTGCGGGGTTTGGGGGTCCCGGGGGGGCGCCCCCCTCCACGCGCTGCCAGGCTCCAGACTTGTAGTGGAGAGACTCGAAGAGCAGGTTCTGGTTGTCGATGACGCGCAACAGCTTGCGCCGCACGTTAGGCCTTTTTTGGTTCCTGACAGTTCTGGGCGCGGGGAACGCCAAAATCCAGCTCCACAGGCCTGGGAACGGGCCCGGGACGGGGAGCAGGGATGGAGGGATGAAGGGATGGGAGTGTGGGAATAGGGAATGGAGTGGTGGAATGGGGATAGGAGGGATGGAGGGAGGGAATGGGATGGAAGTGGGGAATGGGATGGGGATGGGAGTGTGGGAATGGGGATGGATGGGATGGGATGGGAGTGTGGGAATGGGATGGAGGATGGGGTGGGGGAATGGGGATGGGGATAAGGGGTGATGGGGGAATGGGAGTGTGGGAAATGGGGTCATGGGAGTGTGGGAATGGGGATGGGGGATGGGATGTGGGAATGGGGATGGAGGGATGGAGTGGGAGGATGGGAATGGAGGGAATGGAGTTGGGATGGGATGGGAGTGTGGGAATGGGATGGATGGATGGGATGGGATGGATGGGATTGGGAGGATGTGGATGGGGATGCGATGGGATGGATCGGATGGGCATGGGATGGGGATGGGGATGAGAAGTGGGAAATGGGGATGGAGGGATGGAGGGATGAGGGATGGGAAGAGCAGGATGGCAGGCCAGTGGTGGGAATGCAGATGGCAGTGTGGATGGTAGGAGGGATGGAGGGAAGCATGGAGTGAGATGCAAGAAGGTGGAATGGGAGATGCGACGAAGGAGGAGACAGGGTGGAGAAGAATGGAGATCGAGTGAAAGTGGATGGGAAAAAGATGCAGGGGATGGGGATCGGAATGGCCAACAGGAATGGGATGTGGGGACAGGGAATGAAGGGATGGGAATCAGGGAATGCAGGAAGGTAGATGACGGTCATGCAGGATTTAGGATTGGGTGCAGAAGACATGGACAGAAGAGCTGTGAAGGCATGCTCTGCCAACATCCCCATGCCTCAGGGCCAGCACGACAGGTTCAGGGCCGATGTGGCACTCCCCTGAAGTGCCCCCCCTCACTCAGCGCCCCAGCCGACGGGCCCACGGCCACCGGCCCCCCCTACCCCCAGCCCCAGCAGGCACCAGCGAGAGCCCCCCAGCCCAAGCCCTAGCCCACAGGCCCCAGCAGCGGCCCCCCTAGCCCACAGGGCTCCCCAGCCGAGCCCCCAGCCCGGCAGGCCCCCAGTCCCCACAGGGCCAGCCGTCCCGAATCAAGAGGGGGACGGCTTCCGGTACTTTCCTCACGGTTCCTCGACTTTCTCAGCGATGCAGTGCTGGAACACAGAGAGAACCCGAGATGCACCCCCATACCCCCGCCGAGACCCCCACCCAGCCCCCAGGACCACTGACAGCCTTCTAACAACACACCCCAACCTCAGGGCGACCCCTCCCTGGATTCACCTGTTTCTGCAACACCAGACAACCTGAATCCTCCACCCCCCAGACAGGGGAGACATCCCAATCCTCGAGGGAAAGGGGGGGCTCCTCCAGCCTCTAGGGAGTCCTACCAGACCCTTCAGGGGGGTCCCATCCAGGCCCTTCAGAGGGTTCCCTCCACCATGCTGCCTCAACTGGGGAGGTCTCTGGTCCTGCTGCCACCATTCCCCCTGGAACCCTACATTTCCTCACCTCCACGTTGACAACAGCCCGTCCAGGAGGGTTTTTGCGCCTTCGTTGCAGGAAGGAATCAAAGATCTGTGGGAGAGAGAGGGGCCGTGTATAAGCGGAGGGGTCCCGTGGGGTGTACAGAGGGACCCTCACCACCACAGGGGAAGCCCCTGAACGTACCCCCGCCTCAACTTGAGGATGAAGGCACCGAAGGCGACGAGCGGATGAGCGGGCTTCAAATCTGGTCAGCTAAGACCCTCATCCCCGGTAGGATCTCCTTGTGCGTTCCTGCAGGGGTACCTGTGGCCGAGAATCGGGGGCGGGTCAGGCTCTTGGAAAGAGGAGCTTCCCACAGGGATGCCCTTGCGGATCCCCGCCCCCCATGCTGGTGGCTGTGGGTTATGGGGTTGGTGGCCCTGGGGCGGAGAGGGGCGAAGGACAGCCCAGCCGCACATTACGGCTGGAGCACCTTCGGGAATGTGCCCCATAGTCAGGGACAGCACCCCAAAACACCGCCCAAGGAGAAGGACTGAGGGGACCTCCACCCAAAACAACACAGCAGCCACCCCGCCAGGCAGCTCTGATTCACCACTCGCGTTCACTAGGGTTCTCAAACTTCCGAAAGAGATTTCTTAGAATTCTCCCTGGGAAGCTTCTGGAAAGCAAAAAAGGGGAGAGAGTAGGCAAGCATCCAGCAGAGGACCAGGGAGCCCAATAGGGGAGGCAGGGCATCGGAGTCTGGAGAGCGACGCCCGGAGATGCCAGAAGGCTCAGTGGAGCATATCTGGGGGATACCAGAGAGGTCTGGAAGACCATCCAGGGTGCGCGACATCGTCGGGAGCACGGCGCAGAGGAGTCACCTGGCCAGCACTGAGGTTGGGGGTTGAGGAGGTCCTGGAGGGTTCCAAGGGCGACTCAAAGTGGGGTCCTGGAGAACCCAGGGGAGGCTGGGGAGCAGCCTCGGTGGTGGGATCGAAAGCATCCAGGCCGACGACCGGCAGTGCGAGCACTCAGGGGTGAGTGAGCACCCAGTGGTTGAGCACAGACGGTCGAGTTGACGGAGTACCCGAGGGCGCCAAGTGGTAGCTGCACATGCAAGGAGGGTCTAAGAACCCAGAGGGGTCCTGACACGCAGGCGTTGGCCACTGGAGACACCCTGAGGGGTGCAACGGAGCTCCCTGGGATGGTTTGGAATCACAACCGGGAGGGTCCTGTGAGAACCCAGGGGATGGTCTGGAGAGAGCACAGGATGGTTGGGTCACCGGGTGTCATTGCACCAGGGGCTGAGGCTCACCAGGGATGCTGGGATCACCAACAGGGTAGATCTGGGGGTCACACCTAGGGATGGTCGGGGGGGTGTCCGGGTGTCCGCCACCAGGGATGGGTCTTGGGGTTCCCGGGATGGTCAGGGCATAGAAAGGTGGGGCAGAGGGGGGCACAAAGTTGGATGTGAAGGTGCAACCCAGGAGGGCACCAGGGTGTGTGACAACACCATAGATTTCCAAACCTCAATCCTCCCAGCCCTCTGATGGAGAGGAAAGAGGGTACATTGCGCACGGCAAAAGACCACGCAGGGCCTACTGGGACACATACTAAAATAATCCTTTAGTCGCTTCAACTTCGGGCTAACTGATCTATAAACCCAGAGGACTCACTGACTAGCAAGTAATTGAACATAAGAGAAAAAGAAAGAGAAAAGGCTATAACTAAGATACAAGAAGAAACAAGAACCTCAATCAGCAAAGGCAGATAAAGAAGACAAAGAATCAAAACAGATTATATAGGGTCGCTCCTTAGACACCTAGAAATCCATATTCGGAAAATGAAGCTGAGACTCAAACAGACATACCACAAAAAAACAAAAACGAAAGAGATTCGCGGAAAAGACGGAGACTGCAGATAACAACAAAACAAAACCCAACAGAAGAAGGCACAACACAAAACGTAAGAACAAAAGAAACTACACACAAGAAACCAGTGGGAAGCTGGCTCTATTAAATACCGAGTAACAGAAGCAAAAGAACGATGGACTAAAAATAACTAACAGCTCCGCCTGTTTAAAGGCATTTCAAAAGAGAGACACAAAAAAAACCAGTAGAAAGGAAATAACATAAATAGTACCACCGACTGAGGTTTACAAACACGACACAAGTTATGCGACATACTAATTCATGCAAAAAAAAACCACAGTGAAGACCACAGAAAATGAGTAAACAATCACCCTGACAGGAACCCCCTGGCTGGGTGGGATGCCCCATGTGCCCCACAGGGAAGAGCTCGAGGGAGCCCGGGGCTGCTCCAGAAGGGACGAAGGAGAGATGTGGAGGGGAGACAGCCGGTGGGGAGCTGGGCGGCAGCCCCGTTGAGCTCACAATCCCAGGTAGGGACGGCGCCAGCAGGCGGCCTGAATGGCCGGCGTTGTTTGGGCCGATGAGTGATGGCAGTAGAAGGAGAAGCAATGTCCCTGGTAGTTCTAGCTTGCAGTGGAAAAGAAGTTCCCAGCTTTTTGTGAGGAATTGTACAATCCACACAGAGTTTGGAGTTAAAGTGCTACAGAGTGATAAACTATGATTTGTCATGGGTAAAAAGTAGAATTTTGGGGGGTTATTTAAAGGAATGGGGGTAACCACAATATCAAGGAAAAGCACAAGATAGGAGGAAATCTGGGACGTCGTCCTTCCCTGCTATTAGCTCCCTTCCTGTCCCTCACGATCATATCTTCTGCTGACGGATTGTGCACTTTATGATTGGTTTAAGAGTGGAGAAGAAACTGTCCTAAACCAGGGTGATTAGGTATATGGAAAATTATTGTAAATTAAAGTACATGTACTACTTCATAGTAATACAGGACATTCCTAACTAGGGCTGCCCTGGATGAGCTCGAGGACCCTGGCACAAAGAATCCAAAACAACTATTTGTGCCCTCAAATTTTAAACCCCTAGGAAAAAAAAAAAGTCCCAGCTTTGTGTGAGGATTTGCAAGAGCCACAGCAGTTGGAGTTTAGGATGATAGTTAAATGTTGTCACGGGTGAAAAGTTAGAATTTTGGGGTTTTAGAATGAGGGGGTTCAAGATGGCAAGAATGGAGGGAATCTGGGCATGTCCGTCCTTCTATAGCTCACTTCTTCATATACTTCCACTATGCTCACTCCTTTCTGCTGGGAGCGTACACTATTTGGATGGATTTAGAGTGAGACGAAGAGTGTACTAATATAGGTGATAAGTATTGGAAAAATTATTAGCAAATATAAAGCACAATGAAGATAAGTTCTTAGTATACAGGGACGGAAAATTCCTCTCGACTGCAACGCGGATGGCTCAGAAGACCCATAGCACAGAATCAAAGATCACAACTATTTTTGTGGCCATTCAATTTTTAAACCCCTGGAAAAAAAGTTCCAGCTTTGTGTGAGGATTTACACACGTAATACAACAAGACTTTGAGTGAATTAGTTAAATTTATTTATCACAGGTGAAAAAAGGTTCGAATTTGGGGTTTTTTAGGGTAATCGGGGTTGACAAGAGAGCTAAGATGGCAGGCAATCATGGGGATTGAGTCCCTGTCATCCTTCCCTAGTTAGAGAAATAAGTATAGTCTTCCTTTTCTTCCCCTTTATTTCTTGGTCCTCCATCTCTGACTGCGTGAATGGTGAACTGATTTTTTGGAATGGTTTTAAAAGAGTAGAGACAAGACTGTCATCTAAAAACAATAGAGATGATCAGGTATATGAATGGGATGGGAACTGGGGGTGGGGAACGGGCGAGGACGGGATGGCAGGGTGGGGGATGGAAGGGTGGGAGTGTGGGAATGGGGGATGGAGGGATGGAGGGAGTAGGAGGATGGGGGGAGTGGATGGAAGGGAGTGGAGGGATGGGAGTGTGGGAATGGGGATGGAGGGATGGGTGGGAGTGGTGGGAATGGGGATGGAGGAATGGGGTGTGGGAATGGGGATGGGGGATGGGGTGAAGATGGGATGGGAATGGGAGTGTGGGAAATGGGGATGGGAGTGTGGGAATGGGGATGGAGGAGGGTGTGGGAATGGGGATGGAGGGATGGAAGTGAAGGAGTGGATGGGATGGAGGGAATGGAGTTGGGTGGAGGGGGAGTGTGGGATGGATCGGGATGGGATGTGGATGGGATTGGGATGGATGGGATGGGATGGTTGGATGGGATCGAGAGGGATGGATGGGATGGATGGGATGAGTGGAATGGGGATGGAAGGCTGATGGGGATGGAGGGATGGAGGGAGGGGAGAAGTGATGGAGGCATGGAGCCATGGGGATGATGCAGGGGGATGTGAGATGGGAGAGGCGGAGTAGGAGCATGGCAGGTGGGAAATGCAGGAGAGCCAGGATGGAGCGAGGATGAGGAGGATGGAGATGGAAACTGAAAGTGGGGATTGAAGGATGGAAAAGATGCAGGGGATGGGGATGGAATGGCCCACCAGGAATGGGGATGTGGGGGACAGGGATGAAGGGATGGAATCAGGGAATGCAGAGGAAGGGTCATGACGGTCGATGCAGGGATTTAGAGATTCAGGATGCAGAGACATGGACGAAAGAGCTGTAGAGGATGCTCTGCCAACATCCCCATGCCCTCAGGGCCAGCACGACAGGTTCAGGGCCATGTGGCCTCCCCTGAAGTGCCCCCCTCACTCCACAGCCCCAGCCAAGGGCCCCCACCCCGCACCCCGCCCCAGCCCGGCCTACCCCAGCAGACCCCCCAGCCGCAGAGCCCCCAGCCACCCCCCCCGACAGGCCCCCAGCCCAGGGGCCCCACGAGGGCGTCCCCCCAGCGCCCAGGCAGGGCCCCCCAGCCCCGTCAGCCCCCAGCCCCAGGCCCAGCCGTCCCGCACTCTAGAGGGGGACGGCTCCCGGTAACTCCTCACGGTTCCTCACTTTCTCTAGCGATGCAGTGCTGGAACAACAGAGAAGACCCGAGAGTCACCCCCATCCCCCCGAGACCCCCACCCCAGCCCCCAGGACCACTGACCAGCCTCTAACAGACCACCCAACCTCAGGGAGACCCCCCCTGGATTCCTGTTTCTGCACACCCAGGACAACCTCGAATCCTCCACCCCCACAGACAGGGGAACACCCCAAATCCTCGGGGAAAGGGGGGCGATCTCTCCAGCCTACTCAGAAGGAGGTCCTACCAGACCCTTCAGGGCGGGTCCTCCAGCAGCCCTTCAGAGGGGTTCCCCTCCCCCTGCGCTCATTCCTGGGGAAGTCTCTCTGCTGCTGCCATCCATCCCCCTGGAACCCACATTTCTCTCACCTCCACGTTGACCAGCCCGCTCCAGGAGGGTTTTTGCTGCCTTCGTATGCAGGAAGGAAAATCAAAGAATCTGGTGGGAGAGAGAGGGGCCGTGTATAGCGGATGGGGTCCCGTGGGGTGTACAGAGGGACCCTCACCACCCGAGGGGAAGCCCCTGAAAGACCGTCCCGCCTCACACCTTGATGAGGATGAGCAGACGGCACGAGGGATGAGCGGAACAGCGGGCTTCATCTTGGCACAGCCCTCTCCCCGGTAGGCATGCTCTTGTGCGTTCCTGCAGGGGTCCTGTGGCGACGATACGGGGGGGAGTCAGGCTTTTGGAAAGGGACGCTTCCCCACCGGCGTGCCCCTTGCTGGTAAATCCCCCCGCCCCCATGCTGGTGGCCTGTGGGTTATGGGGTTGGTGGCCCCTGGGGCGGAGAGGGGCGAAAGGACAGCCCAGCAGACATTCGCTGGGCACCTTGGGAATGTCCCCATCAGCAGACACCCCCAAAAACCGCCCAGGAGAAGGGACTGGGGGACCCCACCCAAACACAACACAGCACCCCCACTGAGCGATCTGATCACACCACCGTGTCACGTTCTCAAACTTTCCGAAAGAGATTTCTTGACATTCTCCCTGGGAGCATTCTGGAAAGCAAAAAAGGGGAGAGAGTAAGGCAAAAGCCATCCAGCAGAGGCACAGGGAGCACCAATAGGGGAGAGGCATGGAGCATCCAGGACGTGTCTGGCAGAGCCCGCAGGAAAGGCTCAGGGAGCATACTGGGGTGATACCAAGAGAGGTCTGGAAGCATCCAGGGCGACCATCGTTGGGAGCACGGCCAGAGGAGTCACCTCGGCAGGCACGAGGTGGGGGTTGAGGAGGTCCTGGAGGGTTCCAAGAGGCGCTCAAGTGGGTCTGGAGGAACCCAGGGGAGCCTGGGAGCAGCCGAAGTGTGGGCATCGAAGCATCCAAGGGAGACCTGGGAGACCTGGGACAAGCGTCAGTGAGGAGCACTCCAGGGCGCTGTGTCTGGAGCATCCAGGGGTGGTCGCAGGAGCCAGCCCAGAGGACGATTCAACGGAGTAACTGAGGGGCAAGGGAGCTCAGCTGGGGGTTGAGACAACGGAGCGGTCCTTGAAAAGAACCCAGGAGGGGTCTGGGACAGCGCAGGTGTGGGCCACGGGCACTGAGGGTCCTGAATTAGCGGTGGTCTGGGATCACCACAGGGTGAGTTCCTGGAGGGATGCAACCCTAGGGATGGTCTGGGTGTCCCCAGGGATGGGTCTGGGACTCACCCAGGTGTGGTCTTGGGGTGTCCCAGGGAATGGTCTGGGCTCACCCAGGGATGGTCTGGGATCACCCAGCGGATGATCTGGGGTCACCCAGGGATGGTCGGGGCGGAGCAAGGGAATGGTCTGGGGTCACCCCAGGGATGGGTCTGGGGTCACACCGAGGATGGTCAGGGCATTCGAGGGGGCACAAAGTTGGATGTGAAGGTGCAACAGGAGGGCATACCGGGGTTGGGTGGACCTCCAGCCCCTTGGGCACCAGGCCCAAGGGCTAGCAACCCTTGTCCTTTCTGGGAACTGACCCAGAGGAACCTCAGCACCAACCAAAACTTGTCCCACACGAGACCCCAGAAACCTGCAGCGACTCCTGCCCTCCCGAGGACCCCCTGGCTGGGTGGGTGGCCCTGGTGCCCCAGGGAAGGCTCAGGGAGCCACTGGGGGTGCCCAGAAGGGCACAGCAGGAATGTGGGAGCACGCGTGGGGCTGGGGGCAACCCCCCGTTGCTCACCCTCCCAGGTGAATGGCGCAGGCGGCTGATGGCTCGGCGTTGTTGCTGGCTGATGGATCGATTGGCGTAGAAGGAGAGCATGTCCTGGTTCTGCTTGCAGCTGGAAAAGAGTTCCAGCTTTTTTGTGAGGATTTACAAGCCACAAGGTTTGAGTAGAGTGATAGGTATAGTTAATTGTCACAGGGTGAAAAAAGTAAGAAATTTTGGGGAATTTTTAGAAAAATGGGCAGTTCAACGAGGCAAGATGGAGGAATCTGGGGTGTCCATTCACGTTCTCTTACCTTCTGCCTAACTTACTTCTTGCTGGGATGGTGGCACTTCTGGAATGGTTTAGAGTGGAGACAGACTGTCCTGATCACATAGGTGAATTAGTATTCGAAATTATTGTAAATAAAGTTAACACGTAGTACTTGAGTATAATCAGGACATCTCCTCTCTGACTGCCCTGGATGGCTCGAGAGACTAAGGCAGTGGGCATCAAGACCTTGGCAGCATGACACAAGAAACACTTCTGTGCCCCATCACTTGTTTAACCGCCTGGAAACAAAAAGTTCCAGCTTTGTGGTGAGGATTTAAACACACAAAAGGGTGTTGAGTAGAGATTGAATAGTTAACTTTGTACTCAAGGGGTGAAAAAAGTAGAATTTTGGGGAGTTTTTAGAATGGGGAGTTCAAAGAGGCAAGATGGAGGAATTCTGGGCGTGTCCATCGATTCCTTACTTCTCTACTTGCTCCTTGTCCTTACATTCATTATAAACTTACTGCTGATGATGAGTGGCAACTTTATGATTGGTTCAGAGTGGAGAACAGAACTGTCTAACATGGTGATAGGTTTAAGCAAATTATTGTAAATTAAACAAGTACATGTAGTACCTTGTATAACGAGACATTCCCCTGCTGACTGCCCCTGGACATGGCCTCGAGACCCTAGCACAGGAATACATAAGACACAACTTCTGTGCCCTCAATTTTAAACCACCTGATAAAAAAAAACGTGATACCCGCTTTTGTTGGTGAGGATTCTGCAACGCCACAAGAGTTTGAGTAGGATGATAGTTAATTTTGTCACGGTGTGAAAAAGTAAGAATTTTGGGGGTTTTAGAAATGGGGGTTCAACGAGGCAAGTGATGGGAAGGAATCTGGTGTGCTCCTGTCCTATCTCTTCTCTTCCTGTCTCACATATCTTTCTGCTTGGAATGGTGACACTTTCTGGATTGGTTTAGGTGGAGAAGGACTGTCAACATAGGCTGATTAGGTAATTTGGAAATTATTAAGGAAATAAATTATATGTAGGTTTTAGTATACTAAGCAACTATGTACTTACTTTATTTTTTAGAAAATTTTATACTCAATTTTGTTAAAAATAGTAAATTTTTATACTAAGATTTTTTTATACTATTTTTGTAGAAAAATTAATATAGAAAATTTTAATTTTAGCACATAAAAAATTTTTAATAATTTTAGTTTTAAGTATACCAACCACAAAACCACTAAGAACTATGTATACTTTATTTTTTAACACATTTTATAACTAAAATTTTTTTTAAGACTTATTATTTATACTAAAAACTTTTATACTGCTAGTATAAATAATACAACTTTTTAGTATTAATATTTTATAATACTTTTTTTAGTACTATAAAAATCCTTAATATTTTAGCTAAATGAAAAAAAATTTACTTTTTTAGTTCTTAGTCATGCTAAGAATCTACCAATACTACTTTATTTTAAAAATTTTTATTACCATTAATTTTTTAATACTATTTTTTTTATACTAATTTTTATAAACTAATCTTTTAAGTATAAAATTAGTATTAAAAAATTTAAATTTTAAGATATAAAAAATTAATTTTTAGTTCTTTAGTATGCGCTATAGCAAAACTACATATGTTTATTTTTTAAAAATTTTATAACCTCCAACTTTACACTTATTCTACAACATAATTTTTTATACTAAAATCCATTTCTTCTTATAGATACTAACTTTTTTTATTTTATACTTTTTATTTAATACTAAAAAAAAAACAAAAAAAAACTCAAACGCTGTCAAAACGCGTGAGTGTGCCACGCCAACGCCTCGACACAGGACGAAAGCGGAAAGAAAACAGAGAGGAGAAAGAGAGAACACTGACCAGACCTACAGCAGGGTCAGAGACAGAATGTGATAGATAAGAGAAAATAAAAAACCTTGAAGGAGAAACCAGAACAGAAGAAGATCTTGGCTTCTTCACATACTCGGCCACATCCTCAAAGCAGGGCCGAACAAAAGAACGAACGTACATATTAGTTCTCTCTGGTCCAACCGTTGGGGCACTCAGCTCAGAGCCACACACGTGCCACTACGCTGACCTTGAAAAAAAAGAGATATAATAAAAACACATGGCAGCATCTTGTGATAGAGCTTCTTGAAGAGGCAGGTGGGCCGCAGCAGGTTGCCCGCGCCCGTCTAGCAGAGCAGCAGCTCCGTGAGCCACCCAGTGACTATGCAACCTACGCTTAGGATCAAGGAAAGCGCTGCAAAAATAAAAATCAAAAAAGAGAGCCTAAAGACTGATGAATTGACATGATCCATGAAATTCTGCTGGGCTTCAATGTGCTGATTTATAGCTTACATGATCCCATACGGACGCGCTGTCTCAAAGGCTTTTATGTCTGATCTATGACATGGTCAATAATATTATGGTCACTGAGAGAGAGAGCACAGTTTTAAATTTGGTGTCCACTGGGAGCACCCATGTCTTTCAGCTTACAGAGTCAAGGTTAGATTTTGGCAATACTGGTTGTGAAGCAGTCACATAAGCATTGCTTCCTCAAACCTAGTTCATATTCAGCCAAAACCATGCGTCAATACCACCTGGCTGCTTTTGTGTGCGTTCCAACAGCTCGCTCGGTGCCACAAGGTTTGAGTAGAGTGGATTAGAGTGATAGTTAATTGTCACAGGCGTGAAAAAGTAAGAATTTGGTGTTTTTAGAAAAACATGGGCGTTCAGAGGGCAAGATGGAGGAATCTGGGTGTGTCCATTCCTTCTTCTTCCTTCTGTCCTCCAATTCTTCTTGCTGGGATGGTGGCACTTCTGGAATGGTTTAGAGTGGAGACAGACTGTCCTGATCACATAGGTGAATTAGTATTCGAAATTATTGTAAATAAAGTTAACACCGTAGTTCTGAGTATATCAGGACATTCCTCTGACTGGCCCTGATGGCTCGAGAACTGGCAGTGGGGCTCAAGACCTTGGCAGCATGAATCAAAAAACTACTTTTGTGCCCATCAGTTTAACCGCCCTGGAAAAAAAGTTCCAAGCTTTGTGTGTAGGATTTAAATCCACAAAGGTGTTGAGTAGGATTGAATAGTTAATTTGTCAGGGCTTGAAAAAGTAGAATTTTGGAGTTGAGGTTATTAGAATGAGGGGTTCAAACGAATCAGGGAAGCAAGATGGAGGAAATCATGGAGTGTGTCCTGTCCCTAGCTAATTAATGTCTCCTTTGTCCTCACGAATCCATAAATCTTCTGCTAGATTGGTGGCACTTTATGATTGGTTTAAGAGTGAGAACAAGATACTGTCCTAATATCCAAGGGTGATAGGTAATGGAAATTATTGTAAATATAAAGTACCATGTAGTGACTTGTATACAGGACATTCCAAAACTAGGCTGCCCTGGATATAGTGCTCGAAGACCAGGCTGGCACAAAGATCTAAAAAGACCTATTGTGCCCTCAATTATTAAAACCCCTAGATAAAAAAAAAGTGTCCCGCTTGTGTGAGGATTTGCAACGCCACAAGAGTTTGAGGTAGGATGATAGTTAATTTGTCATGGGTGAAAAAGTAGAATTTTGGGGGTTTTAGAATGGGGTTCAAGATGGCAAGATGGAGGAAATCTGGGATGTCGTCCTTCTCTTCTTCTCATTCCTGTCATCCTTATCTTCTGCTGGAATGTGTACACTTTTTGGATTGGTTTAGAGTGGAGACAGAGTGTCACTATAGGTGATAAGTATTGGAAAATTATTGCAAATAAAGCACAATGAAGTTCTAGTATACAGGGACATTCCTCTGACTGCCCTGGATGGCTGAGACCCTAGCACGCAGAATCAAAACTACCTTTTGTGCCATTCAATTTTAACCCCTGGAAAAAAAGGTTCCAGCTTTGTGTGAGGATTTACAAATACAGCAAGACTTTGATGATAGTTAAATTTATCACAGGGTGAAAAAGTTTCGATTTTGGGGTTTTTAGAATCGGGGTTGCCAAGAGGCAAGATGGAGGAATCTGGGCATGTCCATGTCATTCTATCTTCTTCTTCTTCTTGTCCTCATCTTCTGCTGGTGATGGTGACGACTTTTGGATTGGTTTAAGAGTAGAGACAGACTGTCTAAACATAGGTGTAGTATTGAAAATTATTGTAAATAAAGTACATGTAGTACTTAGTATACCAGGACATTCCACTTCTGGCTCCCTGGATGGCTCGAGACCCTGGCACAGAATCAAAGACACCTTTGTGCCTTCAATTTTTAACCCGTGGAAACAAATTCCAACTTTGTGTGAGGATTTCAAGCACACAACAATGTTGAGTAGATGATAGTTAATTTTGTCAAACGGGTGAAAAAAGTAGAATTTTGGGGGTTTTTAGAATGGGGGTTCAAGAGGCAAGATGGAGGAATTCTGGGTGTGTCCGTATTCCTTCTTCTCCTTCTTGTCCTCCTATCTTCTGCTGGGATGGTGACACTTTTGAATTGGTTAGAGTGGAGACAGAGTGTCTAAATAGGTGATAGTATTGAAAAATTATTTGTAAATAAAGTAAGCATGTAGTCTTAGTAAAACAGGACATTCCCTCTGACTGCCCTGGATGGCTGAGAACCCTAGCACAGAATCCAAAGACACCTCTTTGTGCCTTCAATTTTAACCCCTGGAAAAAAGTTTCCAGCTTTGTGTGAGGATTTACAACACAAATTTGAGTAGAGTGAGGTTAATTTTCACAGGGTGAAAAAGTGAATTTTGGGGTTTTTTAAGAATGGGGTTTCAAGAGGCAAGATGGAGGAATCTGGGTGTTCTGTCCTTCTTCTCCTTCCTGTCCTCCATCTTCTGCTGGGATGGTGGCACTTGTGGATTGTTTAGAGTGGAGAAGACTGTCTAACATGGTGATAGGTATTGAAAAATTATTGTAAATAAATTATAGTATACTTAGTACTACAGAGACTTCTCTGCTGCCCTGGATGGCTCGAAGACCCTGACAGATCAAAGAGGCCAGAACTTTCTGTGCCCTCAATGTTAACCCCTGGTCAAGAAAACTCCACTTGTTGTGATTCAAGCCACAAGGTTGAGCATTTAGTTAATTGCCAGGTGGAAAAAAGTAGAATTTTTGGGGTTTTTAGATGGGGGTTCAAGAGGCAAGAATGGAGGAAATCTGGGTGTGTCCTGTCCTTCCTTCTTTCTTCTTTCCTCCATCTTCTGGCTGGATGTGGCACTTCTGGATTGGTTTAGGGTGGAGGAAACCACTGTCTAACATGGGTGATATGGTATTGGAAATTATGGAAATAAAGTATATATGTATTTTTAGTATACTAAAACTATGTATACTTTATTTTTTTAAATTTTATACTAAATTTTTAATAACTAATTTTTTATATAGATTTTATACTAATTTTAGTAGAAAAATTAATATATAAAATTTTATTTTTTAGCATAAAAGATTTTTCAATTTTTTTAGTTTAGTATACTAATGAACTATCTGTATACTTTATTTTTTAAATTTATACTAAATTTTTAAGACTTATTTTTTATTACTAAACTTTATACTGCTGTATAAAATAATACTTTTTAGTATTATATTTATATACTTTTTAGTATTAAAAAATTAATTTTAGTATAAAAATTTATTTTTTAGTTCTTAGTATGCTAAGAACGTTACATATACTTTATTTAAACAATTTATACTTAATTTTTTAAACTAATTTTTATACTAAATTTTATACTAATTTTTAGTATAAAAATTAGTATTAAAAATTTAATTTTAGTAAAAAAATTAATTTTTAGTTCTTAGTATGCTAAGAACTACATAGTAGTTTATTTTTTAATTTATACATCAATTTCTTATTCTAAAAAAAAAATTTTCTTACTAATATTTTTATATAGCTAACTTTTTTTTTTTATACTTTTTATTTTATACTAAAAAAACTTGAACCCTGCTCAAAGGCGGTGAGTGTGCCAGAACGTGACCTGCCCAGACGCCTTCAGCAGGTCAGAGAAAGAATGCATAGATAAGTAGAAAAATGAAAAAAACCTTGAGAACCAGAAACAGAAGAGTCTCGGCTTTTCATCGGTCTCGGGACGACAGAAGAGGACTTTCTACACCTTGGGGTCAGCTCAGAGCCCCGTGCCCCCCTTGACTCCACATGGCAGCGATCTTGATGGCTTCTGAGGCAGGGGGGCGTTAGCCAGCGCTCGCAGAGCAGCAGCTCCTTTCGTGCCCACCCAGTGCTGCACCTCGCTGCCATAGCGCTGCATGCAAGCAGCTCCAGGTTCGCTCGTCTCCCGCCGGCCCCGCTCCCGTGGAACACGTAATCCACAATGTCCACCGGCAGGTGACACACACACAGTAGCAAACTCATTATTTTAATTTTTTTTATTATTTTCTAAAATATATTTTTAATTTTTAATTTTAATCTTTTTTTAAAATCTAATTTTTAATCTAATATTTTTGAATTTCTAAAATTTTAATTCTTTCCAAATATTTTGCTGATGGTGAGTTATTGTGATTTGACTCTGTGACTGCAGAAGGTTGAACAAAATGTTTATATTGAAGCTATACTATACCTATGTAACACTAATACTAATACTATTTAAAAAACCATACTAAAGAAAAAATAGTTTACTAATATAATTATAACATATATAAAGCTATATATATATATAAATATATATATATATCATATATAAATATATATATAACTATATCTAGTTGTGTTATATAATTATACTAAAAATATTAAAACTAAAATAAATAACTACTATCTATAATAAATGTACTAAAGAAAAAATATAAAACTATATAAAAATATATTAATAATAAGAAGAAACTATATATATATATAAATACTATACTTTAAAGGAAAAATATATATATGATATATCAAATTATAATAAATATAAAACTATACATATATATAAAACTACACAAAGAAAAAATTAAATATAAATAAATAAACATATATAAAACACTAATAAATATAAAAAAACTATACTAAAGAAAAATAATTACAAACTATATATAAATAAATAATATAACAAACATAATATAATATAAAAAATATACTACAGAAAAAAATACATATGTAAAACTACATATAAAAGTATAAAACTAGAATATATAAAACTAATACTATAAGAAAAAATCAAACTATATGAAAATAAAATAAATAACTTATTTATATATAGTATAAAAACTGTAACTAAAGAAAATCTAACATCTTTACCCATACACACCATGGCTCCAATTGTTCAAATGAATAAACCACCATCACTAAATCTAATCAACAAATCCCTTTTAGCAGACAATCTCCCATAACACATTCCAACGTGCGCCAAAATCGACAAGCGCAGAAATGGAGATAAGAACTTTTTTCTTTCTCTGTGAGCTTTCTCACAGGAAAAATCCTGGGAGGAGAATATTATTATTATATTATCTCTGTTTGGAGGATACGTGAATCCCACACACACATCCACCGGCCCCCCGAACCTCCGTGGATGCAGCGGAAGGAGCTCCCAGTGGCAGGGCTTGTCAGGTGGTTGGCCACATCCTCGGGCGTCGGCTCGGTGGATCTCGGGTCCCCGGCACACCTGGATCTCCTTCGGCCAGTGGCACCTGCCAGGGGAACACCGGACAGGGCGCTCAGGGTCCCCCCGCTCTGCACAGGGCGTGATGGCGGCGCTTTGGGGATGTCCCCACTCACCAGGGAGTGCGAAAGTGTCCCTGGTGCAGGCGAAGAGGTGCCTGTGATGCCAGGGTGTTGAACACGCAACTCCTCGCTGGGCATGCAGCACCGCTTTCTCTGGCCGAGGGGCCACAGAGTGGGGGTCAGCACCGGGAGGGACCTCCGCCAAGCCCTGCCCCAGCCCCCCAGCCCCAGGGCACCTCCGACGAGGCATGGCTGACGAGGATGAGGGCGTCCCCGCGGGCGCTCTGCTGCCTCCGAGTACTGCAGCTTCGTGTCTCGTTTGACCGAGGCCAGGATGTCCTGCACCGAGGGCGAGAGGCGGCTGCCGGATGTCACGTATTACGAGGGTGGTCGGGCATGTACACGCGGCAGAAACACTGGGGAGAGGGCCGGGGGGTCAGCGCCGGGCATCCCCCACACACCCGCACTGCCCGCCGGGAAACTGAGCACGGAGCGGGCAACGGAGCAGACCCGGTGCCGATGGTGGGGTCACGGAGGGGACCCTTCCGGTGGCTCTCAAGTGTGGGCCCCCAAAGTCACTCCACTCTCCGTCAGAACCCCCGGAATGCCAACCCGGGTCCTGCAGGCGGAGTCGATGCGGCGGAATCGGCGGAACAGCGGCTTCACCTGCTTGTTCGGGGGGGGGGTTCCTCGTCGCCACCCTGGGGGCAGCAGACAGGGCTCAGACAGGGCCGCCCAACCCTGGGCTGCACCCCCAGACCCGAGGTGTGGGCACAGGGGAAGGTGCAGTGGAGGAGGGGTCCGAGGCTGCGCATGGCGAGGGCACGAGGGGGCACAAAGTTGGATGTGAACGGTGCAATCCCCAGGGAGGGCACCAGGGTGGTGACCCCTCCAGCCCCTGGGCAACCCCAAGGGTCCCAACTCCTTGTCCTTCTTGAGGACTCCCTGACCCACAGGGACCCCCAGGCCCTCTGGCCCTCCCCAGGGCCCTCCGTGACCCCAGAGGATTCCTCAGGAACCGAGGGAAACCTTGTCCTGCAGAGACCATGACCCCACAGGGAACCCCTGCCTCCCTGGGAAACCCTGACCAAGGTGACCCCTGGGGGACCCCTGACCCCGGGCACGCCCCAGGACCCCCGACCCTCTTCCACTTGGAGCTCCACAGTCTAGCACCAGCTGGTGCAGCTTGATGATTCTCTCCTCGCAGCTCGTGGTTACAGGGACGTGTTCCTTCATATGAGCCGTAAAGCTTCCTGTGGGGCCGAGAGAGGTCAGGACCGGCACTCCTGCACACTGAGGGGAGGGGACACGGCAAGGGGAATCAACCCACCTGAATGACCTTCCCGGCAGCTCTCCTCCTCCTGGCAGCAGCCCCTTGTAGGTGTCGAGGAAGTGCAGGCAGCACGGCCAGCACCGCCCGCTTGCGCCGCAGCCCCGAGCCCCCCTCCCAGCGCCCGGGGGGCTGGCGCGCCAGCAACAAAGGTGCCGCTGTCAAGGAGGTGCACGCAAGGAGGGACCTGCGGCCACCCCCCAGGGGACCTCCCCGAGGGTTCGTCGTCCCTCCCTGGTAGCCGCCACACTGCCCCACCTGCGCCCCCAAACCTCGTAAGCGCGCCCTCGTGCACCCAATGCCCTTTCTTGCTGTTCCTGTGAGCCCCCCATAGCACCCGCTGCCCTCCTCACATCCCCCTTCTCCTTGCCGCCCCCAATGCTCCACCGTTTTGCCGCCCATTGTGCCGCTCCACGGCGCCCTGGTGCCCGCGCTGGGTGCCCTCCTGGTTGCACTTTGATGCCAACTCTTGTGCCACCACGATGTCCCCCTTCACGCCCACTCCTCACTGCACCCAATACCCTCCCGTCCCCAGCCCCGGCCCCTTCCTCCAACCACCCCCGCTGCCCGCCCCCGGATATTGATGTGCAGCTGCTGCAGGAAGCGCTCGGTGGGCAGGACCAGCGAGTGGTGAGCACGATGTCCATCCAGCAGCGACTCTGGGGGACGGGGGGGGACGCAGGTGTCGGGCACAGACCCCCTCCCCAAAGAGCCCCCCGACACCCTCTGCCTGCGGGGTGGATGGGTGAGAGAGCCGTGGTAATTGGGTGACACTGGGAGAGGGGCGAGCCCCACGCGAACCCCCCCGCGCCGGCGCTGACCCTCCAGGGCCCGCTCCCCTAGCCGGGGCAACGGGCCGGCCAGACGCCGGTGTGGGGGCAGATGGCGCCGCAGGGCGGCACCGGGGGGGGGGGGCCCCCCCGCGAGCCCGGCACATCCCGGGAGAGCCCCCGTGAGAGCCCGGCCCCGTGGGGCACGTCAGTGGACAACGGCAAAGGAAACTTGAGGCACGCAGGTTTCGGGGCCCCGCGGGGAGGGTTGGCCATCAGCCCGGGCTCTTCTGGGGCAGCCGAGAGGTGGTTTTTGGTGTGAGCCAAGGGCCCGGTACCTGGCTCTGTGCCCGTCAGAGCGGCATGCAGTCACCGCCAAGGAACCTTGGCATGTAGGCAGCCGCTCCCTGCACCTGGCACCAAGCACAGCCGTGGTGGCCCGCGGGACCCTGTGGTGGGACCCAGAGCCTATTTTCCAAGGAGCTTGACCCACGGAGGGGCACGCAGAGCACCACCCAGCCACTCCCCGGGGCCCCCGAAGCGTTAAACCCGGTCAACCGGAGCAGCGCGCGAGCCAGGCTAAGAGCATCCCTGCCGCTCCAGCGCCGCAATAGCACCCAGGGGCATCAGCTGCTTCGCCGTAAATGCCAGGAACAGTCTGGGCACAGGGACGGGCAGGGGCACTGCCTGCACGGCGGGTGCAGCTGCAACGGCCCCTCCAGCTCTCCCAGCTCCTCCCAGGTTCTGCCTGCGGGGCAGGAGTTTGAGCAATCTGCCCCATACCCTGCCTCAGTTTCCGTCCATCCCTCTGCATCGCACTCACGCTGTACCCCAGATTCACAGGGATGTTTCCCCCGTTGTCCGGGACCCCGTGCTGGCCCTGCACCGCTGGTCCCTGCCAGCCAGGGCACCACCAGGCCTGGCAAGGTGCTTGTGCAGGCAGGACTGCACTGCGCAGTCCCGGCTCAACCTACCCGAGCGGCTCTCTCTTGGTGGTTCACCTCCAGTCCCGCCCTGGCATCACTGGGAGCAAGGGGCTGGCAAGTGGCCTGGGGTCCTGACCGGCCTCTGTTCCAGCAGCCCGAGGGGAATTGGCGGGACAGGGATCCCGAGGTGTGGAAGGCTCCCAGCGCCACCTGCAGCCAGCCTGGGCTTCCCGCCCAGCTCTGCCTACGAACCGAACCACCCCCGGCACTGGGCAAACGGGCAGCCACGCTGGGACAGGCACCGGGAGGCCTGTGCCAAGAGGAAAAGGGGCATCCAACCGCCCCCCTCCACTGCAAGCTCCCGCGGGGCTAATTTTAGCCACGAGGAAGGATGTAAGGACATCCAAGCGGGAGGTGGATGCTGCAGTGACTGCCGGTGCCGCGGCCACCCCCGGCTCCACTCGAAGCTGGCAAACTGCATCATCTCCTTGCCAGCCGCCTCTGCCGTGCTCTCTTGCCCACCCCCCAGATTCCCTGCCCCTGCAGAAGTCAACGCGAGGCCACGATGAGAGGACTCCGTGTCGTAGGAAAATTATTGTAAATAAAGTACATGTAGTACTTAGTATACAGGACATTCCTCTGGCTGCCCTGGATGGCTCGAGACCCTGGCACAGAATCAAAGACACCTTCTGTGCCCTCAATTTTAACCCCTGGAAAAAAAGTTCCAGCTTTGTGTGAGGATTTACAAGCCACAAGAGTTTGAGTAGAGTGATAGTTAATTTGTCACAGGGTGAAAAAGTAGAATTTTGGGGTTTTTAGAATGGGCGTTCAAGAGGCAAGATGGAGGAATCTGGGCGTGTCCTGTCCTTCTTCTCCTTCTTCTTCTTGTCCTCCATCTTCTGCTGGGATGGTGGCACTTTTGGATTGGTTTAGAGTGGAGAGAGACTGTCTAACATGGGTGATAGGTATTGAAAAATTATTGTAAATAAAGTACATGTAGTACTTAGTATACAGGACATTCCTCTGACTGCCCTGGATGGCTCGAGACCCTAGCACAGAATCAAAGACACCTTCTGTGCCCTCAATTTTAACCCCTGGAAAAAAACCTACCAGCTTTGTGTGAGGATTTGCAAGCCACAAGAGTTTGAGTAGGATGATAGTTAATTTGTCACAGGGTGAAAAAGTAGAATTTTGGGATTTTTAGAATGGGGGTTCAAGAGGCAAGATGGAGGAATCTGGGTGTGTCCTGTCCTTCTTCTCCTTCCTGTCCTCCATCTTCTGCTGGGATGGTGGCACTTCTGGATTGGTTTAGGGTGGAGAGAGACTGTCTAACATGGGTGATAGGTATTGGAAAATTATTGGAAATAAATTATATGTAGGTTTTAGTATACTAAGAACTATGTATACTTTATTTTTTAAATTTTATACTAAATTTTTTAATAGTAAATTTTTATACTAGATTTTTATACTATTTTTTTAGTAGAAAATTAATATAAAAATTTTAATTTTAGCATAAAAATTTTTAATATTTTAGTTCTTAGTATACTAAGAACTAYGTATACTTTATTTTTTAAATTTTATACTAAATTTTTTTAAGACTTATTTTTATACTAAACTTTTATACTGCTGTATAAATAATACTTTTTAGTATTATATTTATATACTTTTTTAGTATATTAAAAATTTAATTTTAGTATAAAAAATTTACATTTTTTAGTTTTTAGTATGCTAAGAACTACATATACTTTATTTTAAAATTTTATACTAATTTTTTAATACTAATTTTTATACTAAATTTTATACTAATTTTTAGTATAAAATTAGTATTAAAATTTATTTTAGTATAAAAATTAATTTTTGTTCTTAGTATGCTAAGGAACTACATATAGTTTATTTTTTTAATTTTATACTCAATTTTCTTATTCTAAATTTTATACTAATTTTTTTATACTAACTTTTTTTATTTTATACTTTTTATTTTATACTAAAAAAACTACCTGCCTCAAAGGCGGTGAGTGTGCCACGAACTGACCTGCCAGAACTCAGCAGGTCAGAGAAAGAATGTGATAGATAAGAGAAAATAAAAAAACCTTGAGAACCAGAACAGAAGAGTCTGGCTTCTTCTCGGTCTCGGGACGACAAAAGGACTTTCTCACCTTGGGGTCAGCTCAGAGCCCCGTGCCCCCCTGACTCACATGGCAGCGATCTTGATGAGCTTCTTGAGCAGGTGGGCGCGCTTGCCCAGCGCCTCGCAGAGCAGCAGCTCCGTGCCCACCCAGTGCTGCACCTCGCTGCAGCGCTGCAGCAGCAGCTCCAGGTTCGCCGTCTCCCGCCGGCCCCGCTCCCCGTGGAACACGTAATCCACAAATTCCACCTGGCAGGGACACACACACAGTAGCAAACTCATTATTTTAATTTTTTTATTATTTTTAAAATTATTTTTAAWTTTTTAATTTTAATCTTTTTTTTAAATCTAATTTTTTAATCTAATATTTTTAATCTAAATTTTAATTCTTTTAAAAATTATTTTCTGATGGTGAGTTATTGGTRTTGACTCTGTGACTGCAGAAGGTTGAACAAATGTTTTATTAAGCTATACTATRCTACACTAATACTAATACTATTAAAAACCATACTAAAGAAAAAATAGTTTACTATATATATATATAACTATATATATATAGTTATATATATATATAAATATATATATAACTATAATCTATATATAATTATACTAAAAATATAAAACTATAAATAAATAACTACTATCTATATAAATGTACTAAAGAAAAAATATAAAACTATATATAAATATATATATAAGACTATAATATATATAAAACTATACTAAAGGAAAATATATATTATGATATATCATTATATAAATATAAAACTATAATATATATAAAACTACACTAAAGGAAAAAATTAAATATAAATAAATAAACATATATAAAACTATAATATATAAAAAACTATACTAAAGAAAAAAATATATAACTATATATAAATAAATATATACACAACTATAATATATATATAAAAATATACTACAGAAAAAATACATATGTAAAACTACATATAAATATAAAACTAGAATATATAAAACTATACTAAAGAAAAAATCAAACTATATGAAAATAAATAAATAACTATTTATATATATATAAAACTGTACTAAAGAAAATCTAACATCTTTACCCAATACACACATGGCTCCAATTGGTCAAATGAAATAAAACCACCATCACTAGAATCTAATCAACAAATCCCTTTTAGCAGACAATCTCCATAACACATTCCACACGTGCCAAACGACAAGCGCAGAAATGGAGATAAGAACTRTTTTTCTTCTCTCTGTGAGCTTTCTCACAGGAAAATCCTGGGAGGGAGAATCATTATTATTATTATTATTCTCTGTTTGGAGGATACGTGAATCCCACACACACATCCCCGGGCCCCCCGAACCTCGTGGATGCAGCGGAAGAGCTCCCAGTGGAAGGCTGTCAGGTGGTTGGCCACATCCTCGGGCTCGGCTCGGTGGATCTCGGTGTCCCCCGGCACCACCTGGATCTCCTCGGGCAGTGGCACCTGCCAGGGGACACCGGACAGGGCGCTCAGGGTCCCCCCGCTCTGCACAGGGGGYGATGGCGGCGCTCTTGGGGTGTCCCCACTCACCAGGGAGTCGAAAGTGTCCCTGGTGCAGGCGAAGAGGTGGCTGTTGATGCCCAGGGTGGTGAACACGCACTCCTCGCTGGGCTGCAGCACCGCTTTCTCTGCCGAGGGGCACAGAGTGGGGGGTCAGCACCGGGAGGGACCCCCCAGCCCTGCCCCAGCGCCCCCAGCCCCAYGGGCACCTCCGGACGAGGCCATGGTGACGAGGATGAGGGCGTCCCCGCGGGCGCTCTGCTCCTCCGAGTACTGCAGCTTCTCGGTGACCGAGGCCAGGATGTCCTGCACCGAGGCCGAGAGGCGGCTGCGGATGGTCACGTACGAGTGGTCGGGCATGTACACGCGGCAGAAAACTGGGGAGAGGGCCGGGGGGTCAGCGCCGGGCACCCCCACACCACCCCGGCACTGCCCGCCGGGGAAACTGAGGCACGGAGCGGGCACGGAGCAGACCCGGTGCCATGGTGGGTCACGGAGGGGACCCCGGCGGCTCTCAGGTGCCCCCAAAGTCACTCACTCTCGTCAGAACCCCGGAATGCCACCCGGGTCTGCAGGCAGGAGTCGATGCGGCGGAAATGGCGGAACAGCGGCTTCACCTGCTTGTTCGGGGGGGGGGTCTCGTCGGCCACCCTGGGGGGGCACAGACAGGGCTCAGACAGGGCCCCCAACCCCGGGGCTGCACCCCCAGACCCGAGGGTGGGCACAGGGGGARGGTGCAGTGRGGAGGGGTCCGAGGCTGCGCATGGYGAGGGCACGAGGGGGGCACAAAGTTGGATGTGAAGGTGCAACCAGGAGGGCACCAGGGTGGGTGACCCCTCCAGCCCCTGGGCAACCCCCAAGGGTCACAACTCCTTGTCCTTCTTGAGGACTCCCTGACCCACAGGGACCCCCAGGGCCCTCTGCCCTCCCCAGGGCCCTCCTGACCCAGAGGGAACCTCAGGACCGAGGGAACCTTGTCCTGCAGAGACCCCAGACCCCACAGGACTCCCTGCCCTGCCTGGGAACCCCTGACCAAGGGTGACCCCTGGGGGGACCCCTGACCCCGGGCACCCCCAGGACCCCCGACCCTCTTCTCACTTGAGCTCCACAGTCTCCACSAGCTGGTGCAGCTTGATGATCTCGTCCTCCAGCTCGTGGTACAGGGACGTGTCCTTCATGATGAGCAGGTAAAGCTCCTGTGGGACCAGAGGGGTCAGGGCCGGCACTCCTGACACTGAGGGGAGGGGACACGGGAAGGGGACACCCACCTTGATGACCTTCCCGGCGCTCTCCTCCTCCTGCAGCAGCCCCTTGTAGGTGTCGAGGAAGTGCAGCAGCACGGCCAGCACCGCCCGCTTGCGCCGCAGCCCCGAGCCCTCCTCCCAGCGCGCCGGGGGGCTGCCCGCCGCCAGCACAAAGGTGCCGCTGTCAAGGAGGTGCCACGGCAAGGAGGGACCCTCGGCCACCCCCCAGGGACCTCCCCGAGGGTCGTCGTGCCCTCCCTGGTAGCGCCACACTGCCCACCTCGCCCCCAAACCTGTAGCCCGCCCTCGTGGCACCCCAATGCCCTTCTTGCTGTTCCTGTGAGCCCCCCCATAGCACCCCGCTGCCCTCCCCACATCCCCCTTCTCCTTGCAGCCCCCATGCCCACCGTTTTGCCGCCCTTGTGCCAGCTCCACGGCACCCTGGTGCCCGTGCTGGTGCCCTCCTGGTTGCACTTTGATGCCAACTCTTGTGCCACCACCATGTCCCCTTCACGGCCCACCCTCACTGCACCCCAATACCCTCCCGATGCCCAGCCCCGGACCCCTCCTCACCCACCCCCGTGGCCCCCCAGGATATTGCTGGTGCAGCTGCTGCAGGAAGCGCTCGGTGGGCAGGAACAGCGAGTGGGTGAGCACGATGTCATCCAGCAGCGACTCTGGGGGGACAGGGGGGGACAGGTGTGGGCACACCCCCCTTCCCCAAAGCCCCAAAGAGCCCCCCGACACCCCTCCTGCCCGGCGGGGTGCATGGGTGAGGGGAGCCGTGGTAATTCGGGTGACACCGGGAGAGGCCGAGCCCCACGCGAACCCCCCCGCGCCGGCGCTGACTCAGGGCCCGCTCCCAGCCCCGGGGCAACCGGGCCCGGCCGAGCCGGTGTGGGGGCAGAGGCGCCGGCAGGGCGGCACCGGGGCCGCGACGCCCCGGCACACCCGGGAGAGCCCCGTGAGAGCCCGGCCGTGGGGCACAGCAGGACACGGCAAAGGGAAACTGAGGCACGCAGCTCGGGGCACGCGGGGAGGGTGCCACAGCCGGGCTCTCTGGGGCAGCGAGGGTGGCACCGCCCTGGGAAGGTGTTTTGGGCGAGCCAAGGGCCCGGTACCGGCRTCTGTGCCCGTCAGAGCTGGCATCAGTCACCGCCAGGACCTTTGGATGAGGCACCGCTCCCTCACCTGGCACGAGCACAGCCCTGGTGCCCCGGGGATCCTGTGGTGGGACCCCAGAGCCTTTCCAAGGAGCTGACCCACGGAGGGGCCACGCAGAGCACCCACCCAGCCACTCCCCGGYGGCCCCCGGAGCGTTAACCCGGTCACGGAGCAGCGCCGAGCCAGGGCAGAGCATCCCCTGCCGCTCCAGCGCCGGGCACAGCACCCAGGGGGCATCAGCTGCTGCCGAAAGCGGGACAGTCTGGGGCACAGGGACGGGCAGGGGCACTGCCTGCACGGCGGGTGCAGCTGCACGGCCCCCAGCTCTCCCAGCTCCCTCCCAGGTTCTGCCTGCGGGGCAGGAGTTGAGCACTCTCCCCATCCCTGCCTCAGTTTCCCCATCCCTCTGCAGCACTCACGYTGTACCCCAGATTCACAGGGATGTTTTCCCCGTGTCGGGACCCCCGTGCTGGCTCCTGCCCCCCTGGTCCCTGCCAGCCCGGGCACCACCAGGCCTGGCAGCGTGCTTGTGCAGGCAGGACCTGGCACTGCCAGTCCCGGCTCGCCCCTACCCGAGGGCTCCTCTTGGTGGTTGCACCCARTCCCGGCCCTGGCATCACTGGAGCAGGGGCTGGCAGTGGCCTGGGGTCCCTGACGGCCTCTGTTYCCAGCAGCCGAGGGGGATTGGCCGGGACAGGGATCCCCGAGGTGTGGGAAGGCTCCCACCCACCTGCAGCCAGCCTGGCTCCCGCCCAGCYCTGCCACCGAAACCACCCCGGCACCTGGGCACGGGCAGCCACGCTGGGACAGCACCGGGAGGCCTGTGCCAGAGGAAAGGGGCATCCAACCGGCCCCCCCTCCACTGCAGCTCCCGTCGGGGCTAATTTTAGCACCAGGAGGATGTTAAGGACCATCCAAGCGGGAGGTGGATGCTGCAGTGACTGCCGGTGCCCGGCCACCCCCGGCTCCCACSGAGCTGGCACTGCCACATCCCCTTGCCAGCCCCTCTGCCGTGCTGTCTTGCCCACCCCACAGATTCCTGCCCACCCCTCTGCCACCGACGCCCTGCCCCGGCGGGGACCCAGCTTTGACCTTGTCACCCCAACCGGGCACCGCTGTGCCCTGTGCAGGRCCCCCCGCCTCACCGGGCACGGGTGTCCCCGCACCCCGCTGTCCCCCACGCCAGCATCCACCGGCGCATCYCCCCCGCAAGCAGCGGCCGCCCCCGGGCTCTCCCCGCTCCGCCGCATCGCCCGCGATCCACGCGCTGCCCACGCCGGGCACCCCCGCAGCCGGTGCCGGCGGTCCCGCAGCCGGTGCCGGCGGTCCCGCAGCCCATCCCGGCGGTCCCGCAGCCCCGTACCTGCCCCGCAGCCCCTCCCGTGTGCAGCCGCCGGCAGTCGGTCGAGGAGCGCGGCCAGGAGCCGCTCGGGGGGCGCGGGCGCGGCGGGGGCGCAGCCGCAGCCGCAGCAGCACCGGGCGGCGGGCGGCGGCTCCGGGCTCGGCGGCTCCCGCTCCCGGTCCCGATCGCGGTCGCAGCCCGGTGACGGATCCTCAGGGGAGCGGAGCGGAGCCTCGGGCGGCCGTAGCTCCAGCCAGCGGCCCTCGCCCCCCGGTACCGGCCCCGCGGGCCCCGCCGGCTCCTCGGGGGAGGCGGGCGGGCGCGACAGGCTCTGCCGCCGCGGCGCCGGCACCGACCCCGGCCCCGGTACCTGCCCCGGGGGGGCGGCGGGGCGGACGGGCAGGTGCGAGCCCGGCTTCTTCAGCAACTTCTCCAGCGGCTTCATGGCCGCCCGGGCGCGGCGGCGGCGGCGGCTCAGGGGCCCATCGGCGGCGGTGGCGGCTCCGTTCGGCTCCGCTCGGGCCGCGGCACCGCTCCCCGCCCGCCCCGCACCGGCTGCGCGCTGCGCCCGCCCCACACCGGCCCCGCCGCCAGCACCGCCCCGCCCCGTTACTGTCTCTTATACACATCTAGATGTGTAGGGGGAAGGTGCAGTGAGGAGGGGTCCGAGGCTGCGCATGGTGAGGGCACGAGGGGGGCACAAAGTTGGATGTGAAGGTGCAACCAGGAGGGCACCAGGGTGGGTGACCCCTNAGCCCGGCACCTGCCCGCCCCTTTCCCCGCACCGCCGCCGCCCCCGGGCCCGCCAACGGCACCTGCCCGCCCCCTCCCCGCAGCACCGCGCTCGGTACCGAACCCGCCCCGGGGCTGCGGTGACACCGGCTCGCACCAGCACACGGTGCCCCCCCCGCTTCCCCGCAGCCCCGCACAGGTGATGCATTCCGCACCTCCGCACCCATCTCCCCGCATTCCCCTGCCGCATCCCCGGGGTACCACCACGCTCCCCCACACACCGTACAGCCTATGGGGCACAGCCCCGAGCCTGTCACCCCCCACTGTCACACACCGCGACCGCGGAGCACAGCTCCACAGCCCCCTGCTGCCTCACACCCCCGGCACACCGCCGTGCCCGGTTCCCCCCCCGCACACCTGCACAGTTCCCCCATCCCCAGCTGTGGGGTGACCTGCCCCGGACCCCCAGCCCAGCAATCGGCACCCGCCGCAGCGTGGGAAAAGGCCGCGGGTGGGTGCGAGATCCCCCACCCTGGCACCCCCTGGGGCTGGGCTGCCCCGCGGGCAGGGTGGGCAGGTCGGGGTGGCTGCCAGACCCCCCCATTTCCGCCGCCTGCCAGGCTGGAACGGGCCCCGGCGTGCCAGGGCAGGTGCTGGGGCAGGTTCTGGGGCAGGGCAGGGCCAGATGTGGCGCTTGCCTGGGGCTGATCCTCCTGCCCCGCTCCTGCGGGGTGCTGAGCACCCATCCTGCCCATGCCCGCTGCCCCCAGCCCCACCTTGCACCCTCTGSACAGGCCAGCAGGTGCCAGTCCCCTTCTTTCTCCCGGTTCCATCCCCCTGCAAAACCACGGCCCTGCGGCAACTCCGGGCTGGGATGGTGGCAGCGACGTGGGGGGACACGGCAAGTGACCCCACGGCCTTTGCTGGGCCCCACYGCCCAGGGGGTTCGGGGGGAGATGGAGGAACGAGGGTCCCGGCAGTTCCCGCTTTGTTCCCGCCTCGCCTCCACCCGGCAGTTGCCTGGCAACTCCATCCATGCGGCTGCCGGAGAGCAGAAAACACGGCCCCACATCGCATCCCCGGCTGGATGAGGTCCTGTCGGGATGGCACAGCACGGCATGGCCCGGCACGTCCCTCCTCTGTTCCTCCAGCGCTCAGATCCCCCACAGCCCATCCAACACCCCCARAAAATCCCACTCTGCTGAGCTCCTCCATCCCTTTTCCCCACAGCATCCGGACAARGGTTCTCRATGTGGGTGTAAATGGTGCTGCTGGCCAGGTTCAGCCGCACAGAGAGGGGCTGCTCCTGACAGCAGGAGGGGAAACTGAGGCACAGAGAGACCCTGASACCCCGCTCACTGGTGGCAATGGGGATGCACTGGGCCACATGAGCAGGAGGGACCTGGAGCACTGTGCCATGCTGAGGGCAATGCTCCCCTTGGGAAAGGTGCTCTAGATCCAGCCTGTCCCATCCACTCTCCTTGTGTCGGCAGGGATGGGGGCACTGCTGGCGCAGAGCGAACTATTGGCTTAATTAATTTGCTGTTATTTCTCCTAACGAGCTGGGATCTGGAGCGGGCGCTTCCCTGGGTTGGCAGCCAGCGCATTCCCCCGCCCCRGCAGYGAGCCGGGGGTGCGAAGCCTCCAGGCACTGCTCAAAACAGACCGTGTGTAGGAGGGAAAAATTACACCCCGGGAAAAATCCCTCCCCAAGCCAGCGCTTTAACCCACTTCCCAGCTGCAGCGCTGGGAGAAGGGACTCAGGCATTTGGGGAAGGGGAGAAGCACCATGAGATTGGGGCAGCTGCTCCATGAGGTCCCTGTGGAGGGCTGAGCCAAATCCTGGACTATGTTCAGACCTGATCTTGCTGCCAGGGAGGGAAACTGAGGCAGTGGAACTGGGGAGGGATGGGGTAGTACAGCAATGTGGGCAGGAAGGTGATGCCTCCGTCTGCTGCTGCTGTTGGAACTGTTCTGGGACCCCCACCATACTGCCAGAAGTGAGGGCAGAAACTGGGGAGACCTGAAGGGAAGGGGGCAAAAGGGGGTGGGATGCAAAGGGAGAAGCTGGGGTACCCCCTGCCCTTCCACCATGGCACAGGCAGGGCCCACCAGCATCCCTGGCTGCGGGAGGGCAGAGCTCACAGTGATGCTCCATCCACAGCACCAGGGTGTAACAGGAGTGGGGTGTGTGCCCCCCACCTCTGCTTGGCGTGGGCAGGGGGCTGGCAGGAGGCTGCGGAGGCAGCGCGGCACAAACGCGCGGGCGGCAGCTCCCGCACCACCAACACAACAGTTGGTCCTTCCCCGTGAGCCAGGGAGGCTGGGGGAGAGGAGGGGGCTCACATCAGCTCCCCAGAGAGACAAGGGGCTCCCTCCAGCCCCACTACCAGGGCAGAGCTGGGCTGGGGATGGGTGGCAGTTGCTTTCAGGGATGTGGGAGTGAGGRTGGCTGGTGCCAGGCACAGCAGAGCTGCAATTTCAGTCCTACTGTGAGCTCCTGAGAAGGGCAGAGCTGTACCTAGGAAGAGCAGAGAGGCTCCTGGGAAGGAAGAATGGCCCCTGGGGAGGGAGCAGTTCCTGGGAGACAGCAGAGGTGGCACTGGTCCTGCCAGGGAAGCTCAGGTGGATGCTGTCCCTGTGGGTCTCAGCCCCACGAAGGACACACAAGAGCTTCTGCTTCCAACAATGCTGTTAAATGTGCATCCCACAGGATTGGAATCCAAATAACACCAAAACCCCAGGAGGTCCAGGATTTCAGTSGTGTAACCAACGTGTCAGTGACACACAGTGACGTCTAAAACATGAGGGGATTCTGCTTTGGTGGCTGAAACAAGACACAAAAGGTCAYGGAGTCACAAACATCATACAAAGAAGGAATTTCTGCTGGAGAGCCAGGCATGGATGAGGGATSCACACAGAGAATGTGGGTGCTGGTCCCTCATCCTGGCCACAGATGGGGACAGGGTGGCCGAGCCACCTCTCGCTCGGTGCCGTCCCTCTCAGCCAGTGCCTGCCCGGCAGCTGGCGCGTCCCCACGGCGTCCCGGCACGTGCTCAGGAGAGCAGCAGGAACCGGCAGGAACGGGCAGGAATCAGCAGCCGGCCCTGCCAAGTTTCCTAATGCAATTTGCAAACGGCTGTGAGGACGTGGCCAAGCCGGAGCCGGAGCAGGGCCGGAGGGATGCGGGATGCRGAGCGGCAGCACTGCGGCACACCAGAGCCAGCCAGGACAGCGTGGCACAGCTGCGGTGACAGCCACCCCATGGGGTCAGGAATCCCAAAGGGGACACGAGGCTGCTGTGGGGAAGTGAGGCAGGAGCTGGAGCARGGCTGAGGCGCTTCCTTGTGAGGCCGGAGCCCAGCCCGGTGCGTTGGGGCGGGTTCCAACACCCTCCACAGCCCCAGCAGCAACACCCAAGTGCTGGGAGCAAACCTGGCCCTGCCGAGCTGGTTTGGGTGCTGGCTGGGCTGCTCGGGCAGCGTCGGGGTGCTGGGTGCCCACAAACCTCCCTCTCTCTGTGGATTTGGCAGAGGAAGGGTGGAAACATCCCCTTGTGCTACTGGGGGTGGCAGGGATGGGGGTCACCCTGTGGATTCCCTCCTGAGAGCTCACACACACCAGTTACCAACAGTTTTGTTGGGAAAAGAATCAGGAGGAGCTCCTAAGTTAAGTGGTTCCTGCCCAGGCAGTGCATTCCTGACAGCTTCCCACGGCTCCATTGCCCTYCCCCTGCTCCAAAAGTGGCAGAAACCAACTTGCTAATTGAAAAGAGAATTGAAAAGAAGGATGAACTGGGATGGGGGGATTTCACCGCTGCTTAMCCAAACAAATAAAAACGAAATACCCAAAAGAAACAAATCAGCTTTACTGAAGGAGCTGCTTCATTCCTTAAATAAAAACCACAATCAAGCCAGCAGAGTTTGACATCCCAGGAGGGAGCGGGGAACGTTTAGTAACGGGGAGAAGTTGGGAGAACTTGTGGCCAAGGACCGACTCGGGGGTTGGTTCTTTGGCGGCCCCAGCACRGGGGAGAAGGGGAATGGGCAGCAGCAAGATGGATTTTGGGAAGGCACTGCTCAGGCCATGGGGGAAGTGCCTGGTCCTGAGCACAGTGCAGGTGGCTCATCCTGCTGCCTCACCTCCACGCAGGGAAGGAGCCATTCCAAGGAGCAGCTTTCCTCCTTGCCGAGGGGCCAAGTCTGGCGCTGGGATTCCTGTGGCTGTGTCCCTACGTGTTGCTCCTCTCCTTTGATTTTTCACCTTTGCTGTCCTGGGAGGGGGGGAAGAGGGAAGAGCAGCAGAGGTTTAGGGCCCCCCAAACCCCTACATGGGGGGAACAGTGCTATGGCTGGGTCTTGCCAGCAACCCCCCCACCCACCTCTCTGGGCACAACCAGCCCCCTGTGCCAACCTCTCCTCATGGTTCCAGATTTTACCATCATGAGGCCTTGCCAGGGCCCCTCCATCAGACAATTTGCTTCTCAGCCCTCCCCATGTACAGGAACCCACCAGCACATGCCTGCCCGGGTCTGGGCTTGCTTGGCTGCCATACTTGAAGAAGGTATGGAAAGGGAAACCAAAAACACACATGGCATTCCAGCACGCTCACACATGCACAGCTCACAGCACTGGAGCAAGGAGATCATTCCCAGCACAGGGAAGCACTCACATCCTGAAAAACCTTTAACTCTACTGCCTGAATTATCTGTTGAGTTCTCAATGTTTATCCTTCCAGAGAACTCCCTGCCTCCTAGCTCCTCCAGCCAGGGCTGGATTTTTCCCTCTCAAAATCGTCCTGTTTTCTACCCTGAACAAATAAAATAAAAAAGAGTCAACTTCAGACTTACTTTTTACGTAGTTTTAGTTTTAAAGATTTAAGTAACTCAAATTAACTGGAGCCCTGCTTACCACCTGCAACGAGAAGCTGAGGTTTGGGACAGGTCAGAGATGAGACAGTTTAAGATTTCCCCTTACAAAAGAACAAGGTTATTATTTTGGGGATGGGAGAGGGAACTGCAGCCTCACACACACACACCAGTGACATCACAAACACACACAAGGAGCAAAGGTGAGGGGATGGTACCTCTGGAGGGGGTGGCTTGATGGTCACAGGCTGGGACGTCCGGCGGGGCGGGGAGGGCTTGGGCTGCACCTGCTGCTGGACAGTGTTGTAGTAGGTGACCCCCCCATACACCTGGGACTGCGCCTGCAGGAGCAGCAGGATCAGAGCTCCGGGCTGGGGGGCCCTGTGAGCCCCTCCTGGCACCCACTGGGGCTGGACAGCTGCCCCCAGCCAGAGCCAAGAGGGGCTGTGCCCCCCAGACATCAGCCTCCGAAGCTCCTTGTGTGTCCCCACCCCTCATYGATGTCCCCCAACTCCAGCAGGGACAGGACACAGCCTGTGCAGATGGGATTCCCTYACCCTGCAGTGCATGGAATGCCTGAACTTCCCACCAGCAGCTTTTCTGCCTGGACACAGCTCCCCTGCACATCCAGCCCTGCAGCCTCGGGGGAAAATGCCCTCAAAGCAGGGTGAGGACCTGCTGGGATGAGCTTGGAGCAGTGGGAAGGGCAGGGATGGCTGGGAGCTCAGAGAACATGCAGCTCTCCAGCCTTCCACGGCGTGTCAGCCCTGCTCCAGTCACAGCCTGTCGGCCCTGCTCCAGCCACGGCACCAGGATCTGGTCTGCTCTGGTCTCATCTGCCTTTTCAAGGATCTGGTCTGATCTGTCTCCTCAGGGATTAGCTCCATCTGCCTCCTCACAGGGTCTGATCCTCAGAGAGATCCAATCCAATCTGCCTCCTCAGGGATCTGATCTTACCTGCCTCCTCACAGAAACCTGATCCATGTCCCTACAGGATCTGGTCTGATCTGCCTCCTCAGGGATGTGAACTGATCTGCCTCCTCAGGGACCCAATCCAATCTGCCTCCTCACAGCCCAGCAGTGACCCCAGATACCAAGCTGGGTCATGGAGCATGAAAATCCATCCTCATGCTGCTCACACCAGCCAGTCCCCAGCCTCCATCTCTCCAAAGCCATTCCCAAGGTATCCTTGGCTCAGCAGGGCCCTGGAGGAGCTATTTCCCTGTTCCATAAGGGAACACTTCAACTCCATACCCCCCAGGACAAGATTTCACCCRCTGCCTGCCACGCTCAGGGAGCCATGAGAACAATCTTTTCTGGGATGCCAGCAGCCTTTCCCCATGGAGCAGCTGCACATCCTCTCCCAGGAACACCTCACAGAACACACCCCACACCCCACACCATCCCACCTGCTCCTGCCTGCCTGGGGAGGAGCCACGGCGCACCCGGCTTACCTGCGTGTTGGAATAGAGATGAGGAGGGGGCGGAGGGGGCAGAGCTCCAGGGGGGTAGGGGTAGCCAGGATTCCCAAAATTCATCACTCCAGGGGCCGAGAAGTAAGTCGGAGTGAGCAGCTGCTGCGGCGGGGGCTGCCCCGGGGGCATGGACACTGCTGGGGGGTACAGGCCGGGGTTTGCCATGGCAGGGGGCGTCTGGTGGGGGTGTAAACCTGGAGGTGACCCAAAAAAGAGCGTCCCTGGGTAGCAGCAGGAAGGAGCATGCTCTGCTCCCTGCTGGGGAGGGACACAGAGCAGCAGAGCACAGCCCCCTCCCCAGTTCCGGATTCAGCGGAACCAGACGTGGCAACTCCACTGCAGGAAACAATTTGTGTGGGCAAGCAGAGAACGTGTTAGACAGCTCCCAGTTCTGCTTTTTCCTGAGCTACAGGGCCAGGGAGTGAGGAACCAGCCCAGTGCCCACGGAAGGGAGCGGCCCAGCCCATTGAGGCCCCACAGGGACCTGCAAACATCCAGCTGGGAGCTGCCAAAGGTTCAGCTCCCCTTGTCCTGCACTGGCTGGAAGCTCCAGAAACACTTATTTTTTCTTTCCTTAAAACTGATACTGGTTCAGCCTCACTGCAAGAGGGAGCAGGTCTCTTCCATATTGTAGAAATTAAGGAAAATGGATTCCCCTCTGTGATAGAGGCTGTGGGAGAGCAGAGTTCTCTGTTGCCCAGGTCCAGGGGTGTCCCACTGGCTCCTCACCTGGATGAGGGAGGTGCATCTCYGGCTGCACAATCATCCCTTGGGGCGGCAGCGGGGCTGGGTTCTCACCGTGGGCGTAGATTGGTCCCTGGAATTGTACTGCAACAACACATGACAGGCTGTGAGGAAAAGCTCCATGGAATTTCATTCCCCTGCAGCTGGGCACACACAGCCCAGCCTGCCCCGAGGGCTCCTACAGCACACAGAGGCTCCAGGGCTCACAGATGGGACATGCTCCCTAAGGAAAAGCCTCCTACTCCCTTTAGAAAGCAGGAAAATACTCAGGGAATTTCTCCTCTAACACTTTAAATGCTGGAGGGAATTCCTAATCCATCCCTAGTCCTGCTCTCTCCAYGCTCAAAGACCTGATTTAAAGTTCAATTTAAATCCCAGTTCTCGGGAAGAATTGGTGTGTCCTAAGAGCCCTGGCACAGAGAGGGGATAACACTGAGGATAATTCCATGGGTTTAAACACAACCAAGCAGGCTCCCAGCTGCCTTTGAGACACTGTATGAGAGGACRCAACAAACAAAAGAGAAGACAGTTCCAGTCCTGAAAGAAATGGGGAGATCCTTGCTCCAGTTGCTCACATGGAGMAGGGATCACATGGAGCCCCAGGAGCAGGAAGGAAACACTCACGTGGGTCATAGTAGTGCCCTTCCATGATGCTGATGTGCATGGGGGGYGCAGGCTCTGGCACGGGGGGTCTCTGCCTCTGTGATGAGTAGCGCTTCACACGCCCCCCTGGCRCTGCCTGTGAGAGTCCAGGGGTCAGGGGGGCTGTGGGGCACCCCAGACCCCCAAACCTCCCCTGGGTCACCCCCACAAGGGAAAGGCTGAGGCATCAACAGCCTGTAATTAGCACAACCCCAAGGGAATGAGAGCCACGCTCCGGGATCACGCGTTACCATCTCCTCCATCCGGTTAAACTGCGGTGCTGGCCCAGTTCCCACGTGCACATGGTTGGGAATACCTGAGGAAGGAACAGACTGGTTATTACTGTRGTTTGTGCTGGTTCCCAGGCTGGAGCTGCCTCACCCGGGGGCGTGGCTGCAGCTCAGCTCCAGCTCCCATGACATGGGACCTTTGGACTTCATGGCCCCAGTGATTTTAAATATTTAGGGATAAATTAGAGGCTGTTTTGTCGCTAGACATTTATTCAAGGTGCTCAGCAATGCCTAAATCCTGCTCTAAAACTAAATCCACAGCTTGAAACTCAGGTCTTGCTCTGAGCTCTGTGTCTGCTGAGACACRGATCTCTTCCAGGTGGATCAAGGATCCATGTGGGATCTGATGCTGCAGTTTAAACCCTCTGCAGGGTGTAAACACTTTTATCATAGGCKCCTTTGGATTCCAACAGCARACTGAATCCATGTGAATTCACAGCAAAGTGAATTTTAAACCATGGCTTAAAACCACAATGCCAAGGTGATCACAGGTGATTCCAAGGGAGGGAAAATGGATAAAACAAACACTGGAAGTGCTMATGGATCACTGWCAGAGGGATACAGAATGGACGGATGGGAGCCAAATGCTTYCYGGAATAACYCCTCCCTCCTCTGCTAGGGACAAAAAAGGGACAGCAGAGTCATCATCCTTCTCACAGCAGACCATGATCATGTACCTGCAGCCAAGAGCTGGCCTCTGGGAAATTTGGGAAGATGCTTCATTTTTGTGCATTAAAAAAAAAACCTAAACCAGACAATCTCAGCACTTCTGAACTCTCATCCCACTGTAATGTTTCCAGCCTGTCCAGGGCTCTGTTCTCACAGACTTYACAGTGCCACCAGTACCAAATGACTTCTGGCTCCATGACCTCAACCTCACAGACACTTATGAAAGCAGCAAGTCGCTTCCTTCTCCTTGCTCCAGTTTTACTCCCCTCGGGAAGCATTCTAACACTTCCCAGCACAACACATCTAGATGTGTATACAAGTCGCTTCCTTCTCCTTGCTCCAGTTTTACTCCCCTCGGGAAGCATTCTAACACTTCCCAGCACAGACTCTAATTCTGCAAAGGGATAATTATACCTGGATGACCTCTCTGTGGATGTGCAACTGGAACTGTCCTCAGCTGGCACCAGAGTTACTCTGTCCCATGTCCCTCCCTCCTCCCAGGCACAAAGGGATTTGCCAATCCCTGCCAGGCYTTGGCTATTGGTAACCAAATCCCAGTGCCAGGAAATGAGCTGATAAACAGGAAGAAGTTCCYTTCTGCTCTGAGCAGGAYACCACAGAGCCCAGTTATTGATCCTTATCYYRTGCTCTCCTGCAGCAGGGGTCAGTCTTGCTGTGATTCACACCACAGAGAAAGGATCCTTTCTATCCTTCCCAGCCCTGATTCCATTCACTTACACGAAAATGTTTAATTTCCCTTTTTCTCTGCTGTTGTATCCATACTGCAGCACTTTCTCAGCAGAAACCACCACTCTGCACCCCCCTGGGACAGGGCTGGGACAGAGACAGCTCAGCTCTGACCAACTRCACAGATCAGGAGGCCCTGGGCTGCTGGAAAACCAGGAGGCTGCTCCCACTTACCCCTCAGCTCCCGGGGCGGGATGAACTGGGACTGCCCCGGGCTCCAGTTCTGCTCTGTCAGGTTCATCTGGGTCATCTCCTGCTCAAGTCCATCCACGCTGGATTCCACTGGTGACTCCCAGTTGCTCTTGGCTGGCGTGGGGGAGCTCTCAGCTGGTGTGGCTTTTGGAATCACAGGAGCCAGCCCCTCAGAAGCAGGCACCTCCTCTGCCAGCTTCCCTGCCTCCCCAGCCTTGACTCTGGTCCTTCTTGCCCGGGAATAAGATTTCTTCTCCACTGGTCTGTCTGGTGGTGGCTGCACAGCATCAGCACCCATGGCTTGGTTTTCCAGAGCCCCCTCCTCCTTCCCAGGGCTGCCATGGACATGTCCCACCTCCAACTCAGGGGACGTGTCCCTCGATGGGCTCTGYTCTGCGTGCTTCCCACGGTAGCCACCCTCCTGCTTGGCTTGTTCCCCGTTCCTGTGCAGGACAGTGGCCTCTGAAGCTCGGTAGCCTGGACGGGTCTCCTTGTAGCCCCCCATCCTGGGGTAGTTCCTGGCAGGGGGCATCCTGCCAGCACTGCCAGAGCTGCGGCTGTTGTAGGAGCGTGGGGGAGCCGAGGGGCTCTTGGCACCCTGGTGCCTCGGGGGCTTGGGGGGCCTCTCGTTGGACCAGTTGGGGTCTCGCTGAGGGGGACTGCCAAAGCTGAGGGAGAAAAATAGAACAATTCATTAGAAAGAAACCCCTGGGTGGGAAGAATCACTTGTGTCAGGGAACACCTTCCCAGCATGCACATCTAGAAACCCCAGGAACGTGGTCYCACGTGACAGAGCTTTCCCTCTTTGCATCTCCAGACCTGGCCCCTCTCCCCAGGACAATGCAGGCCCTGGTGGGACTCTGGGGCTCACCGTGGCTTGCGCATCCTGCGGGGTTTGATGTCGTCGGGGTTGTGGGCTGAGCGGATGTCGTAGCCATACAGAGCAATCAGCTCCTGCCTGGTCTTGGGGGCCTGCTCATCCTCACGGAACTTGTCGTGTTCCCAGCGCCCCTCATCCTTCCACAGCTTCCGCTGACGACCCTTTGGCCTGGAAAAGGGGCACAGGGGGAAGCAAGGGGCTGTAAGGTCAAGATGTGGCAGTTTTGAGCAGTTCCATACAGAGCCTGAGCATTCCTGGGGCAGGGAAGGCACAGGAGGCAGCATCCCTCCTTCCTCCCACTCCTCCTGCCCAGCAGCTTCTGGTGACCCACTGCTATTTGGGAAAAGCAGCTGGAAGAGTCACTGCTGCTGGGCACTCCTTCCTCCTGCTCCTCCTGCCCAGCAGCTTCTGGTGACCCGCTGCTATTTGGGAAAAGCAGCTGGAAATCACTGCTGCCTGGCACGAGTGGGGTYTTGTGCATCTCTCCTTCAAAATAAAGATCTGAAGTGTCCTGGCAGGTAACAGAAGCACAGACCTTCCCAGTGCATCCCACTGAAGCAAGGAGCCCTGCTGCCAAAGCTGGCCTGGAAGCTGGCCTTTCCCTCCCAGAGCCCCAGGGGAACACTCACATACCTGACCTCCTCCTCCTGCGTCTGCCCTCGGAGGTCGTGCTCAAAGAAGAGCCCCTTGCGTGGGATGTACGCCGGGTTCTTGCGATCCTCATCGTCATCCAGGTGCTTGGGAACCTTCTTCCCAACTTTCTTCTCCACAGGCTCGGTGCTCTCCTGTCAGAAGCAGGGAGCTCTCACCACTGCAGCAGTCCTGCTGCCAGCCCCCAGCCCGGAGCCGTGGCACACCCACCTGCCCGTCCCCGCTCTGCCGCTCGCCCGTCACCGCTCCCTTGGCATCCACCTTCTCACTGCCCTTCTCCCCTCTGGCCGCCGACTCGCAGGAATCGTTGCTGTCCTGCTTCAGCTCCACCTTGGAGCTTTCTTCCTCGCTGTAATCCTCTTCCTCTGCCTGGGAGACACCCAGTGACTCAAATGTGCTCCGTTACCAACAGATCTGCCAGGAATCTCCCSAAATCTGGAGTCAGATCCGGCAACAGATTGCCCAGAAATTCCCTCAGTTCTGCAGTTAGATCCCTGCTCCAGCTGTTAGACATGACTCTTCCAGAGCAGATGATTAGCCCCTAAAATTCTTCCTATCCCTGTGTTTTTACAGGAAAAGCAAAAGTTAAACCCAACCTCTCCAAAGAGAGAGAGGATCCAACAGGCTCTCTGGAATGGACCTGGGATCAGCTGCCCCACAAAGATGTGACATCCCACCACTCCAAAAAGGCTCCTGCAGACTGGTGATCTCAGGCCCTTCCTTCCACACTGAGGGCCCGGATCCAGCCAGGGCCACGTTTCCAAATTCCCTGGAGTTCCTCAGCTGACTCACTCTGCTCAGGAGCATGACCTGGTTTCACCCCCAGGAGCCTCCGGAGGCTGGAGCCGAACTAAAAATAGCTCGGGGTGATTAACCAAACCCTGCTCCATTTTCCTCTTTCAACACAGCCCTTGCACATCGGCTGCTCCTGGTGTTTACGCTGGGGAAGCCCAGGCTGGGCATTATTTTTAGGTACAGGAACAGAGTCATCCTGGCAAGGCAGTGATGCAACAACCCCGCTGCCACTGGGAGCCTCCACGCAGGATTCCAGGCTGGAAGAGCTCTGAGAGCTGCCCCAACACTTCTGCAGCCTGCAGTGCTCCTTCCTTGTTAATAGCATAGATTAATTCCCAAACTGAGATTAATTCCCAAGTAAACAGCTTGGATTTCCTCTGCCTGGTGGTTTGGATGGTCTCTAGCCACTGTTTCCCTCAAGATTCCCAAAACACAGATGGATTTTCCTTAGAAAGCCTTCACTATAATTTTTAGACAGCAGAACTTCTCTAAACTCTTTGTAAATCTCAAACTTRAAGACTTCTGAACTAAAAATCCAGGGGAACCTGCAGCCCCCCAGGCACGGGTGGGATGGGATTCCTTCAGCACTCCCTAATTCCCAAAGTGCATCCCTCCTCCAGCTGCTCCCTCAGAACAGAGGGAAGCCCCTGGGATGCTCCCAACCACCACTTTGCTTTTGAATTCCAACTAATTAAAACCCAACAATCATCCCACACTCCTCCCACGCCCTTCTTGGCCATGGCAAATCCAGTTCCCAGGGTGAGGAGCCAGGAGGGTTTTTCCCTGGCACATACTGGCTCTGCACYCCCCCCAGCAGCACAGTGTCACTGGTCCCAGTGCCAGGGGCTGGGAGTGGGGGAGGTAATTTCTTCAGGAGACAGAGGGACGGGATCCAAGGACACAAACTGGGTTTGTGCTGAAATTCCATGGGAATCAGGGACTCAGCAGGACAGGGGTCACCCTTACCTCCGAGTCCTCGGCGCTTTCGTAGTCAGAGAGCACGGCTGTGGGGAGGGAGAGGAGTGGGGTCAGGGCAGGGCTGGACATGGCTCCTCTGCCATGCCACCAAACCCTTCCCAAAGGGAATTTGGATGCCAGCACCACCCTAAATCAATGCCACAGCCAGCTATGGGGAGCAGGGAAGAGTTTGGGACACTGTCCCTGTACCCCACATTTGCCTGCTGTAACAATATTGGGCATAGCAACAACCACAGGGTTGTTGGAAAAGCTGTTTTGTCTGGTTTTTACTTTTTTTGCACACAAACAACCCTGCCCAAGAGCCATCACTCACCATCTCCTTCAATGCCATCCTCACTTTCCTGCAGAGAGAGAAGTGAGGGGTGTTAGAGCAGGGTAAGGCAGCAGCAAGGTCCTAGCAGCGTGGAATCATGGATTCATAAAACCACAGAATAATGGAATTGTTTAAATTGGAAAAGATCTTTAAGATCAAGTCCAACCTCCAACAAACACCAGCACCATGTCACCACTAAACCACGTCCCCAAAAGCCACATCCACAGTTTTTGTACACTTCAGGGAATTGGGCAGCCTGGGCTAGTGCCTGACCACCCCTTCCATGAAAAAAAATCCCCTCAGAACATATTTTCTTAGTATCTACTACCCTTATACCTTTTCCTAACAGCTGTTCTTTTGTCCTAATGTCCATTTTCCCTAACACCCAGCATCCCATGACCCCACACATGATAACAGCAAGGTCTGRTCCTGACCCTATTGTATCCACCCTTGGAAGTTCAACTCCAGTGACCAAGAAGAAAAAAATTCCAGGCTCCCAGAGCCTTTCTAAGGCTCCAAGAACCTTCTAGAGCAGCTACAGTGGGGGAATATGGAGAGGAAAGCACAGCCTGTTGGTGTTGGGGGTCTCCAGGGAACAGTGACAGTGACAGGGGAGCCAGGATCCCTCCCCTGGCAACCAAGAGCCAGGGAAAGGGCAAGAACAGGGAATAACAGAGGCTCRGCTCAGGGAAGGGGCTGGAAGAAGCCAACAGCTCAGAGAAGGAAAAGTGCTCAGTAAAATTGCTGCCCAGAGAAGCTGCAGCTGCCCCATCCTTGGAAGYRTCCAAGGGCAGGTYGGACAGGGCTTGGATTAAACTGGGATAGTGGAAATTKGTCCCTGMCCATGGTAGAAGGTGGAACTAGATGAGCTTTGAGGCTCCTTTCAAACCAAACCATTCCATGATTCCAGCATAAAGACAAAGATCAACCTAACTGTACAGAAACAACAACCCCAGAGCACAAACAACCTGACCAAGGTGACAAGATAAACCCAAAACCACCAGAGAAAAACACCCAGGGAGTCAGGGGGAGCTGGAAATAACCAGCCCTGGAACCTAAAACAGGAAAGAGCTGGAAATAACCACCAGCAGAACCCAAACCAGGAGGGAATTGCACCTGGATGTGAACTGCAAAGCAGAACTGCACAGTGAGGGGAGAGAGCAGCACCCACCCCACACCTGGCCTCATTGCAGGGACCCCACGAACCGGGAGAGGCACACCAGGACAAGGAACAACACCCAGGAGCAGGACGCACCCAGGAGCAGGGACAGCACCCCAGGAGCAGGGACAGCACCCCAGAGGCAGGGGAAAGCACCCCGGACAGGGAGAGCACCCCAGGAACAGGAGAGCACCCCAGGAGCAGGGACAGCACCCCAGGAGCAGGGAAAGCACCCCAGGAACAGGGAGAGCGCACCCCAGGAGCAGGGGGACAGCCACCCGGAGCAGGGAGGAGCACCCCAGGAACAGGAAAACACCCAGGAGCAGGGAGAGCACCCAGGAGCAGGGAGAGCACCCCAAGGAGCAGGGACAGCACCCCAGGAGCAGGGAAAGCCCCGCAGACAGGGAAAGCCCCAGGAGCAGGACAGAATCTCAGACTGGGAGATGCCAGCCACAGGGCAACACACAGGGAGCCAGAGCAAAGCCTGGTCCTGGGGCTGCCCCAGCCCAGCTCTCCACACACATCATGGGGGGGGTTCAGCCAATTCCCAGTTTGGTGCTCCCTTTGTCCCCAGTGTCCCACACCCTGCAGGTGCTAATATCAGTCCCTCCAACAGCAGAGCCCCCCAGCTCTCTCACTCCTCCCTAGGGACCTCCTTAGGAACCAGAACGCTCTTCTCAGCCCCCTTTAGACACCAAGAACGCCCTCCCTCCAGCCCCTTTTAGACACCAGAACCCTCCCTCAGCCCCTTATAGAAACCAGAACCCTCTATCAGCCCCCTTTAGAGACCATGAACCCCTCTCGTCAGCCCCTCCCCTTGCCCTAGGTTCCTCAAATTGGTCCACCCTCCTTAAAACCTTCCCCCATCCCGGGAAACCCCCCAGAACACCAAAACAACCTTGGGCCTCCTCCCTCCTTTCCCCAGGACCCCAAAACCTCCCCGTGATTCCCCCGCAGACACAAGAACCTTCCCTCAGCCCTGCCATCCCCAGGCTGATCAGCGTCCCCAAGCCCCCCTCCTTCCAGGGTGCTATCATTGTCGCCGCCAAGCCCCGCCGCCATCCGCCCAGGGTGCTCATTGTCCCCAGCCCCGCCGCCCATCCCCAAGGTGCTCATTGGTCCGCCAATTTATCGCCCCTGAGCATTACGAGTCATAAGGTGATGCAGTTGGAGTCACTCAGTGGTATGCGGACCACCTCGCATCTCCCAGGGTCTTTTGTCCGCGACTCCCGCATCGCAGGGTGCTCATTTCCCCAGCCCCGGCCTCCACTTTCCTTCCGCCAGGGTGCTCATTGTCCCCAAGCCCCCGCCATCCAGGGTGGCTCATTGTCCCCAAGCCCGGCCCTCCCTCCTCACCAAGGGTGCGTGCTCATTGTCCCCAAAGCCCCCCGCAATCCCCCAGGGTCGTCAGTGCCCACAGCCCCTCGCCAATCCCCAAGGCTCGTCATGCGTCCCAAGCCCCCCTCCTCCCTCCCCAGGGTGCTCAGTGTCCCCAAGCGCCGCCCGCATCCCCAGGGTGTCATTGTCCGCAAGCCCCCTCCCTCCCTCCCCAGGGTGCTCATTGTCCCCCAAGCCCCCGCCATCCCCGCGCGCCACACCGGAACCCCCGATGCCCCTCCCAGCCCCTTCATCACAACACTCCGACCGGCCGCGCTCTTCCCCCCGGCCCCACGGCGCTCTCAGCCCGCGCGCCCCGCGGCCCAGCTCCGAGGGCCCCCGCGGCGCCGCGGCGGGCGGGCGGTGCGAGAGCCGGGGCGAGCCGGACCGGCGAAACGGGAGAGCGAGATCCGGATCCGAACGGGAGCGGGCGGAGCGGGGGGAACGGGAGCGACCCGGCGTGTCGGAGGCCGCCGAGCCTCGCTGTCCTTCGCTGTCCTGCGAGGCGCGCCGCTGCCGCCGCCGGTCCGCCATCTTGCCTGCGGGGCACACGGGAACGGCGGCGCGGCGCGCCTCCGCTGCCCCCCCCCACCCCGTCCGTCTCCTCCGGTAACCGCCGCCAGCAGGGGGCGCGCCGCCGCGCGCGCCAGAACATGTGTGACGTCATCGGCCCCCGCGGAATGACGTCACACCCGAGGGCGGGTATCAATCTCAGCACCCAGCGGCCTTTTTTCCCTTGTTTATTGTAAAAAAAAAAAAAAAAACAAACCAAAAAAAAATATATAACCAACAACGAAAAGCAATAAAAAATAATAAAATAAAACTAGCGAGCGGGCGTGTCCGCGAGTGACCCCACCCCCTCCCCGTACTCCCCGTAACGTTTGTTTAGAACTCGGCGGTTTTAGAACTTTATCTTTTTTTTTTTGTTTAACAATTTCCGGGTTTTTTAAGTTGTTTTTTTTTAAGTTTGTTTTTCTTAAGTTTTTTTTTTTTTTTTTTTTAATAACAATAAGGGGTTTTAAAAGTTAATAGAGATTAGGTTCTAGAAATTAAAAAACAACAAGCCAACAACGAAAAGCAATAAAAAATAATAAAATAAAACCAGCGAGCGGGCGTGTCAGCGAGTGACCCCACCCCCTCCCCGTACTCCCCGTAACGTTTGTTTAGAACTCGGCGGTTTTAGAACTTTATCTTTTTTTTTTTTTTTTAACAATTTCCGGGTTAAGTTGTTTTTTTTTTTAAGTTTGTTTTTCTTAAAGTTTTTTTTTTTTAAACTAATTTTTTTTTTTTTGTAAACGAGTTTTCCGGCGTTCAATAAGCTCGGGGTTAATTATAGAGAGGGGGGCAGTGGGGGGATAAGACTGGGGGGGGCACAGGCTCAGTGCAGGGGGGAAAAAAATGGGGAAAAAATGKGGAAAAAGGGGGGGAAGGTGAGGAAAAAGGGGGAGATAGGAGGAAAAAGRGAGATAGGGAGAAAAAAGAGGAAAAGGGACACATGGAGCCCCCACCCATGGAGCCCCCTCCCCACCCATCCAGCACCAAGAGGGTCCAGCAGCACCCAGGGGCTCGGACAGGCAATAATCGCCCCCCCTCACAGCAAACCCCTCACCCGCCTCAAAACATTTAAATTACATTTTAAAAAAACCATTAAAACCCCCCAAATTGTGCGCACAGGGTTTCTATTTCACAAAAAAAAAAAAAAAAAAAAAAAAAAGGAAATTTTTGCTTTTTAACTCTCCCTTCTGCCCCCACCAACCCCGCTCCAGAGAGGAAAACCACCAAAGAGGGGGAAAACCTCCCCAAAAGAGAATCCCAGGTGCTTTCCCAGTTCCCAGCTGGCTCCAACACAATCCGCTGTTTATCCTGCTCTCTAACTAAACACAACATGAAGGCAGCAGCGGGTGAGTCCCGGGGGATGTGGCACCCCCAGACACGGGATCTGGTGCTGGTCATCCCCGTGCTCCCACCGGACACGGGAGAGCCCCAGATCCCAAGGCCACGGGCTGTGGAGTGCAGGGGTGGCACACAGGGGACTCAAGGACAGGGGTGGGATCCACCCAGTGCCCCCAGGAGTGGAGCTGCAGGCTGGTGGCACTGGGAAGGCGGTGCCAGTGCGGGGGATGAGTCCGGGAAACGTTCCAAAAAACCCAAACGAACAAAACTTGGGATCGCAGAAGAACGAAACCATCCGTCAGCACGGAGCAGGCAGCAGCTGGTGGTGACCCGCTGATGGCAGAGCTTCTGGTGCCTTCGAGGTGTTCAGAGCTCCTGAGGACGGAGCTCTTGGAGGTGGTTGGAGCTCCTGGAGGTGGTTGGAGCTCCCAGCATCTCCCTTATTTCCGACAGGTCCGGTGTGGTGTCTGCTTCTTCTGCACCTCCAGCCGGCAGCGGCTGCGCTCGTCCAGCCAGGGCAGCTCGAAGTTCCTGTGGGCACAGCTGGTGTCACCTCAGCGCACTCCCGACCCAAAATGGCACAATCCAGACCCAAAATGGGCAGGGTGCCTTGTTAGGAGTGACACTGGCATTCCCCAGCCCCATCCCCTCCCGCCCCCWGTACTCACTGTGGGGTCAGTTTGGGCAAGGGCCGGCCAAAGGCGACGACGGGCAGGTAAGGGGTGATGAGCAAACTTTCCACTGTGGAGAGACACCAGAGCGTGTGAGACCCACCCACATCTGCACCCCAAACCCCTGACACCCCCTTCCCAAGCCTCACCATCATCTGGCTCAGGGAAAAATGAGGTAACTTCAGGTTCCGACTCCTGAATCCCTTTCCTTTTGTACATTCGGAGCTGCAGCCGCTGYAGGATTCTCTGTTCCCTGATCCGCTGGATGTCCCACCTGGAAAAGAGGATGGTTGGGAAAGTGAGGAGCCACAGGGCAGTGCCAGACTCCCCCAGAGACCAGAACCCCTCCCTCAGCAGTCATCACAGGACTGCAGTGGCTGCCAGTGATGTGAGAGCATCCCTCCCTCCTCCTGCAGCATTCCTGGTGCCCATCCCAGCTGCATCCTGCCCAGAGTGGCACCCCAGGACCCTCCCCTGTGAGACTGGCACTCCAGACCCCCTTTGCTCCAACCTTTTCCTTCGTTTCTCATCCAGCTCCAGCTTTGCGTGCCGTTTGGAGAAGACGCTGTCGTCCAGGTTCTGCAATGACACCAGACAGGGCTCAGTGCATCATCCCAGGGCCAGATCCCCCCATCTCAGCCTCCCAGCCACACATGGGGTTTGTGCTGGWTGAGGRGATGAGATGCCAYCAGCTCTGGGAGTGGGGGACAGCCTGGAAAGCCCCTGTGGCAGCACTGATGGCTCACGTACCTCCAGGAGGTCCGAGGGGTTGGGGTCTCTCAGGGGCTCCACGACATGGTCCCTCCAAGATGGAACTGCAGGACAAGGAGAAGGTGTGTTACCCCAGAGCCAGCCCCTGCTCCATCCCACCACCTCCACACTCCCTTCCTGCCCATCCTTCCCCTTGGAGCACRGCTTGGCATGCCCCAAACCCCCATCCTGAGCCAGCAGTGGACATCTGGCTGATAACCCTGTGACAACCCTGCATCCCCAGGGCAGCAGAGCTGATCTCCACCCYCTTAGCCAAGCACACAAGCAAACCTGAGCCACTCCCAGGCATGTGCCAGGCTCTGTCTGAGCCACAGTGCTGAGCCACCTGGCACAGCCCAGTTCCCATCGCTGGCACCAACCTCGCTGGGCTCAAGGCAGGACAAGCACTGGATTTGGGGACAGCAGGTGACCCCGGTGCTGTGTCACCGTGGCACGAGCCAGAGACACATTTCCCACCCACCCACAGGAAGCTGCTCCACCAGACACCAGCCAGGAGCCCCTGCCCAGAGCGGGGTGAGCACAAAATGAGATTTGGGACAGCCCAGAGCTAGCACCCACCGCAGTGGAAGGAACCAGCAGCATGGCACCTTTCCACTGCCACGGGCACTCCCTTTGGGAATGTGGGAGCCCTTTCTCAGATTCAGATTGAGGGTGCTGAGCCCTGCTCCCAGGCTGGCTCAGCCCAGCAGCTTCTCCATCATTCTCTCCATCCTTACTTGCTACAGTCTCCTCCTTTTTGGGGGAAGGCTCCCGCAGCGGCAGCGGCGATGGGGGCGGCTGGTGCCAGCGGCACAGGTACATTTCTGTGGTGGACAGGTAGGGCAGGTCGTCGGCCTCACTGACAAAGCCCTTCTCCTTGGGGTGGGTGCCGGGACCCTTGGGTGGGGCTGATGCTCTCAGTGGGGTCTCCAGGAGTGAGCGGGTTTTTTCCGGAGTCTCTTGGCTCCGCAGTTCTCGTTTACAAACAGTTTCAGCCAAGGAGCCGCCCGATTCCTCCTTCCCCGGGGAGTGTTTTGGAGTTTTACTCTTCACTTTGGAGAATTCTGACACTAGTTTTTTCACAGGCGTCTTCCTCTCTGTGCTCCCAAATGTTGGCTTCCTGCAGGAGGAAGAAGAGCTGAGCCAGGCACAGGGATCCTCACACTGCACCAGGAATGCTGTGGGGGGCTCTTGGCACCCCCAAACCAGGGCTGCTGCACCAGAGCCAGACTTAAGCAGTTTACAGAGGAGCTTCCTCAAAATTTTGTGACCCTGCATTCCCCACACGGGCTTTCTTGAGGTTCTCCTTGACACAGGGATGAGCTCCTGGCGCTGGGTGGCCTCACCAAACCCCTCAAAGGTGAAGCCACGGGGAGTGTCCCCCCTCCTCCCCACRCAGCCCCCCCATGCACTCTGTACCTTTTATGCCCCTTCCCGTTCCTGCCGTAGGGGAAGTGCTTGGGCTGCAGGGTCGGGGGAGGCTCCAGCAGCTCCTGGGGACACTCCAGAGGCAGCTTCTCACAGGCCTCTGYCTCAGGCTTCTCATCCACCTCAAAGCCCTGGAAGATGCGGTGCTTCTCCCGCTCGCTGTCCTTCTTCACCAGCTGCACCCGCCTTTCCATGCGCTCGATGCGCGCCAGGAGCTGCAAGGCAGGGSAGGGAGGGCTCACCTCGGGGTGGGGTCACCCCCTGGGCACCCCAGGGCAGCTGCCACTGGATGTCTGATGGCACAAAATGGCCACTCTCTGTCTGCTTCTCCTGCTACGAGGACATCTTCCACTATCCCAGCTGCTCCAAACCCTGTCCAACCCAGCACGGAATACTTTCAGAGATGGGGCAGTAGAAAGCAGAGGATTTGGGGGGTCCCACCCTCTGTGTGTCCTCCTCGAGGATGCAGGATGGAGAGGGGGGGTTTGGAATTAACTGTGGGCTTACAGAGCACCTGGTGACCCCTGCCCATGGTCACCTGTCCCCAGCCATCCCCAGCACTGGTTTTGGACAGCAGAGTGGGGGGATCCCAGCACCCCCCAAAGGTGTGGCCCAGCTTTGGGGAGCAGAGCCCAGTGCACGCAGGGTGTGGCAGTCCCACGTCCCCAGCAGTGTCACCCCAGGAGGCTGTGCCCCTCAAGTCCCAGCACGGACTTGCCGCAGCGGCTCCTCCATGTTGAGGGACACGGCATTGCCTGCGGTGACACCACGTGGGGTGTCCCCGTCCTTCCTGCCACAAACGGGGCCACCACTGCTGACACTGCCACTGCAGCTGGGCATGGCCACCGCCGCTGGTGGCACATGGCCACAGAGCTGTGGGGCTGGCAGGGGGGTGACCAATGGCTGGGGGGGGGAACACTCAGCATCTGTGGGGTGACACAACACCCATGGGGGGGACAACGCAGTTGGGGACAATGTGTGGSGGGCATACAAATAGGTTATCCATGGTGGGGGCACACATGGCATTTCTGGAGTGACACAGGACACCGTGGTGGGGTGGGGAGGGGGAGTAGCACAGCTGTGGGGACCCCACAGTGTCCCCCCCCAAAGCTGGCAGCCTCTCATGGCCGTGATGGCCCCCAAATCCCCGAGGAGGCCCCAGCAGCGAGAGGCGACATCCCTTGTGGCCGTGTCCCGCTGTCCCGCCCGGTGACGCGGCTCCTTTAAGGTCCCCCCCCCGCCCCGCACGGTCGCCACGGTAACGGGCGGCGGCCCGTTAACCCCCGCCCCGCCCCCGCCCTTTGTGCCCCCGCCGCTTTGTCTGGGGGGGCTGCGACCCCCGGGGGCACCCGCGACCCCCGAGGGGGGGGGAAGCCCAGCCCTGCGGGTGGCAGAGACCCCCGGGGTGGCGGGGGGGTGGGGGGGCAGAATTGCCCCTGGCGAGGGTTTAACCCTTTGGGGAGGGGGGCATTAACCCCCCCCCCCTCCCCGGTACCAGATGCCCCCAGTGAGGGAATTCTCAAAGAGGGGGAGAATTAACCCCGGGGGTGCCATGGGGGAGAACAGTAACACCCAAGGGGGGGGCATTAACCCCTAGGGTGCCATGGGGGAGAACAGTAACACCCAAGGGCGGGGGGGGGCATTAACCCCTGGGGTGCCAGCGGGGCTGGTGAACCCCCAAAGGGAGGCACGGTAACCCCCGAGGGGCCTCCCCCACGAGGGGAGAACGTGTGGGGCATTAACAGCCAAGAGGGGGGGGGATTAACCCCTGAGGTGCCACGGGGGGGGAGCAGGTTAACTGCCATGAGGGGCACATGAACCCYCAAGGGGGTTGGACGTTAACCCCTATGGGGGGACATTAACCCCCCCAAAAAGGGGGGCATTAACCCTTGAGGGGAGCAGAGTTAACCCTCACATARGGGGGTAATAACTGCCATGGGGTGCAGAATTAACCCCCAAAGAGGGGTGGACATTAACCCTCAAGGGGATGGAATTAACCCCCAAAGAGARGTGGAAAWAACCCCCAAAGAGGAGGGGGCATTCACCCCAAAGAATTAACCCTCAAAGAGTTAATTTGGGGGGCATTAACTCCCATGGGGTGCAGAATTAACTCCCAATGAGGTGGTGGAATTAACCCCCAAAGAAGGGGGCACATTAACCCCCAAAGAGGGCACTGAATTAACCCCCAAAAAAGAGGTGAAATCAACCCCCAAAAACGGCGGTATTGCCCCGATAAGGGGGGGTATTAACCCCAACAAGGTGAGGGGGTAAATTAAGCTTTGCGGGGACGGAATTAAAAAAAAGAGAAGTGAAATCAACCGCCAAAGAGTGAGGTATTAACCCCCAAAAAGGGGGGTATGAACCCCCAAAAAGGGGGGCAGCATTAACCCCTTGGGTGTCAGGGGGAGTGAGAACTTTGCTGCTGGTGGGCAGAATTCCACCGCAATCCCAGGGACCCCTGGGTGGTGTTGGGGAGCCATTAACCCTATGGGGAGGGGGCATCACYCTACGGGAGGGATGTTAAAGCTGGGGGGGGGGGCTAAATCTAGTGGGGATCACCCCATGGGGGGGGTCACCCCATAGGAGGGTGTTAAACCTAGGGGGGTTAACCCTAGACTGGGGGTCACCCCATGGTGGGGGGGGTTAAACCTGAGGGAGGTTAAACCTAAGGGGGAATTAACCCTGAGGGGGGGGTCACCCCACAGGGCACTGGGTTCAATCTGGGGGTGGTCAAACCCAAGGAGGAGTTAACCTTGGCGGGAGTTAACCCTTCCACGCGCATTTTCCCGACCCCCTCCCCGTTTCCCCCGAGTGCCCCCCCGCCCAACCTACGTTCCCCGCCTACCGTGTCGCGCTCGGCCCGGAGCTCCTCGATCTGCCGCTCCTTGGCCTGCAGCTGCTGCTGCTGCTGCTCGATCAGGTCCAGCTGGAGCAGCAGGATCTGCCGCAGGCAGGCGGCCTGCCCGGGCGACCCTCCGCCGGCGCCCATCGCTGCGCGGGCCGCGGGCCGCCGCTTCCCCGGCTCCGCGGGCCCCGCTCCCGGCCCCGGCCCCGCTCCCGGCCCCGCCGCCGCCGCCTCCCCGGGCAGCCCGCCCGCATCCCCCGCCGCGGCCCTGCCCCCGCCGGCCGCCGGCCCCGCCGCGGCCCCGCTCCGCTCCCGCTCCGCCACCCCGCAGCCGCGGCCCGTGTGTGCCCCCAGCGGCGGCGGGGCCCGGGGCCGCCGGGCCGGCGGAGCGGGGCCTTCCTCCCCCTCCTCCCCCTCCTCCTCCTCCTCCTCCCCGCCCGCCCCCTCGGGCCGCCGCCGCCCGCCCCCCCGGAACGCCGTGGACCGCATGGCCGGGCCCCCGTTACCGCCCGGCTGCACCGCGGGGCGGCGGCGCGGGGGGCGCCGGGGGCATCGGCGCGGAGCGGCCCCTGGCCCGGGGATGACCCGCGCGGGGATGAGCCGCGCGGGGGGGCGGCGGGGCGGGGGTCGGTACCGGGCACGGGACCCCGGGTACCGGCGAACGGGGCTCGGCGCGCATGCGCCGGCGGCGGTGGGGGCGGTGGGATCCCCGGGGGTGAGGAGCGGGGCCGGTCCCGGCTTGGGGACCCCCGGGGCGGTGCCCACCGGCGCTGCTCCCTACGGGCCGGGAGAGGGGGGGGGGTGGTCGCGACACGCGGACACGCGTGAGGCGGGGGTCCCGCGCCGCAGTACCGGGGGCGGCCGCTCGGGGGCCCCCGAGAGTGGCGGTAGCGGCTCCCCGCCCCACGGGGGGGGGCTCGGGTCACGGGCCGGTCCCGTGGCGGGAGGGGACACGGAGGGGCGGGGGGACCACACAAAGGGACCCCGAGCTACGAGCCCCCCACGCGGGGAGGGCCGAGGATGGGGGGGCTGTGCTGTGATTCTGGGGGTCCGCACCCCCGACGGGGACTGAACCCCCCCGTGCGCACACAGAGCTCTGCAGTTCCTGCCGGACGTGTGCAAGAGCGCGCACACACACACACAGACACACGCACACGCACACGCACAGACACACACACACGCACACACGCACACACAAGCCCGCAGCACCCCCTCTGCAGAGGCTGCAGCCCCAGCACACTCGTGCGTGCACGGACACGCACACGCACACGCGTGTCCCCCTGCAGGGAGCGAGCGCAGCCCCCGCTGCAGCACAGGCGCAGCCCGCAGACACTGCAGCCCGGGCTCAGCACCCCCAACTGCAGTCCCGGAGCACACTCATGCACACTCATGCACACTCATGCACACTCATGCATGCACACGCACAGCCCGGACTGCAGGCACACGTACGGACATGTATGTACATATCCACACACACACAAACACACGCGGAGGAGCATTTCCCCCTCTCCCGGCTGAAACTCCACCCCTCCCGCAGCACACGGGGCCGTGTCACCGGGGACACACAGGGGACACGCGTGGCACGTGCTGGGGACGCACAGGGGACACGTGGGGGACGTGCCTCCCTCTGCAGAGCTGCGTTCAGGGACACGCAAACACCCGCGGGGGGAGATCCCCCTTCAGCCACCCTGCTCCTGGTGGCCGGGTCACGGTGGCGGTGCCACCCCCGMGGTGTGGCACTGGGGAAGCCCCTCCGAGGTTCCTGCTGTGCCATGGGTCACATCGAGCCCTGCCAGCAGCGTGTGCACATGGATGGGTGGTGTTCAGACACGGGGGGGGGGCTGTGGTTGTCCCCCCCGTGTGATTGTGCACTCCACACATGTGGCTGTGGTCACCCACAGGGGTGGCAGTGTTCAAACACCTGCGTGGCGGTGCTGCTCACACAAAAAATCTGTGTTTACCACATGTGCTGTGCTCCCCACACATCTGTTTGACCACAATTGGTGTGGCCATTCTCATCCACACGAGCCAGGTGGCTGTAACACACGTGTGGCTTGCTCAACACACAGCTTGTCTGTCACCGTGTGGCCTGTGCTTTGTTTACACAGTTGCTTGCTCCACACACCATGACCGGTTCACGGGCCATGTTAACACAATGTCACATGTGAACTGAGGCTATATGACATTGCATGACAGTCTCACAAACACGAGACCATGTTACAAACATTAATTCTTCACACACCGCACGAGCCATGTTCACTACACGATGCTCCGACTCACAGCGTCTCACACATGCAGTGTCCAATGAGCCATGTTCATACACACTGGTCATTCAACATTACGACAGTGGCTAAACCAACATAGAGCCATTCACCACATGCCAGTGGCTCAATAACACACACATTGACCATGTTCACCACACATGACAAGTTGCTCCTCAACAGAGCCATGTTCACAACACAACACAACCACCAGAGCCATTTCCAACACATGACAGTGCTTCACAACCCGAGCCATGTTACACACACACATGCCATGTTCACACACATGACAGTGTCAATAACACACAGAGCCATGCTCACACACACACCAAGCCATGTTGATACACACACAACAGACACACAGCACTACCACAAACCACGAGCCATTTCACCAGAACATGACCATGTTACGACACATGACAGTGCTTCACCACAACGAGCCATGTTCCGAGCGCCATGTCACACGAGCCATGTCACACACAGCATGTTCACACACATGACAGTGCTCACACACACACAGAGCCATGTTCACACACAGAGCCATGTTCACACACACACACATGACCATGTTCACACACACAGACACACACACACACACACGTCCCTGTCCGCACACACGGTGCCGTGTCCCCGCCGTGCTCGGTGCCGGTGCCGGTGCCGGTGCCCGCTGCGGCAGGCCCACGTGCCGGCCGGCACCCGCCCGCACATGGCTCTGCAGCAGGGAAGCTGCTGGGGCTAAAAATGGAGCAGGGCGCACATGCCAGCGCCACGTGACGCGCATGGAGAGGGCTCCCCGCGAGAGGAGGAGGAGGAGGAGGAGGAAGAGGAGGAGGAGGAGGAGGGAGCCCGCTCACATGGGCTGGCACAGATGCCAGCCCGGCCGCTGGCCACGGCGCCGTGGCCTCTCTGTGACCTGTGGGTTTGGAAGGAGGGGGGGTTAATGGGGTGGCCCCCTCCCCACTTCCTCACAGATTTGACTTTTGGGAAGGTCAAACATGGGGTGASGGCGGAACGGGAAAGGGGAGGAGGGTTCGCAGGTGGTGGGTCTGAGGTGGGGGATGYGGAGGCTGAAGGAGTTCCCGGTGCTGTCCCGCCCCCTGCCCCCCTTTGCCCCCCCCAAGGCTGCAGAGGGAGCACAAACAGCAGCACAAACCTCAGCGAGATCTTGGGGGTTGGGGCAGGTGAGAGGGATCCCCACCTGCCAGGGCTGCTCCCCAGAGCCCCCCAAATGATGAACACACTGGGGTCCCCCCTSCCCCAGGGGTCCCGCACCCCTTTTGCACCCCCATCTCACAGCATCACCCCAATTTCTGGGCCCCCGAACCCTCCTGGGCTCCTGACACTCCCAAATTCTATCCCAGTGCACCTTTCCTGTGGCCCTGCACCCCTGAATCCTCATGGGGTCCCTACACCCCCTCATCTTGCACTCTTTTTGGGGTCCCTGCAACCTCCTGGGGTGCATTCATCCCTAAATCCCACACACCCATAAAACTGTGCACTCCTGCACCCTCCTGGGGGGTCCCTGTGTCCCCAAACCCTGCACCCCAAACCCCTGCACTGCCTGGGCTCTCTCTGCACCCCAACACCGCTCTGCCCCGTTCCGCAGTGCCAGGACACCACGGGGTGTCCCCGCCTGTCTTGGGGTGCCCCCACCTGCCGTGGGGTGCCCCGCCCGGGGCCAGGAACGCCTTGTTTACCCGATTTTTCCCGTTCCCGGGGAGGGAGGACAAATCTGGCAGCGGGAACTGCTGCCCCAGCCAAGAGCCAGGGGCCGAGCCAGGGCTGCTCCCTGCAGGAAAACACCCCAAAACCACCCCAAAACCACCCCAAAACCCGGCCCTCCGAGCACTCTCCTGGCCCCCACAGCAGCACTGGGGGTCCTGCCCCACCCTTCCCCCCAGTGGGGACACATGAAAGGGGGGGTCAGGGGCGCAGGACCCCCAAATTGGGTGGCACCCAGCATCTCTGGTTGCCCCCCAAAGCTCAGTTACGAGTGGGGAAACTGAGGCTCGATGCGTGTAGGGTGACACGGGGACACAGCTGGACGCGGTGTCCCCGATCCCACAGGGCAGCTGCAGCCCCACGGTGGCTCTGGGGGTGTTCAGGTGGGGCTGGGGGTGCAGGGTYGGGGGTCCTGTGCCGTGCCAGCCCCCGGTGTGCAGCCTGGGGCCCGAGGGGGTGATAAGCAAGAAGGAACCCCCGGTGTCCCGGCGGAGACACCCCCCTTCCCCCCTTTTCCTGGAAAAGGTTCAACAAGGTAAACAAGGCTCCAGCCCCGAGTAAAAATAAACCCTCGGCACGCAGGCGCCGGGCGGGAAGCGGGGCGAGCGTCACGCGGCACGGCCACGGCACCGGGCACCGGCACCGGCACCGGCACCGAGCACCGGGTACCGGCACCGGGCACCGGGCACCGGCACCCGGCACCGGCCCCACCGCTGCCTCCTGCCCCCGGGAGCAGTGGCAGGGGAGGGAAATGCGGAGTGTTGAAGTGGGGGGGTGTGCAGGGGGTGCACCTGGGGGGATACGGCACGGGAAGGGCAGGGGCACAGCCGGTGGCACGGACGGGGTGACGGGTGTGTCCCCCCGCACCGCCCCCGACACTCCGGGCACCCCACGGCGGGTGGGGGGACCCCGCGGGGTCCGGGCACGACGGGGGAGAGACCCCGGGAGRTGCAGGATTTGGGGGTGCAGGATAGAGGGGGGCAGAATCTGGGCTTGCAGGACCCCCAGGAAAGTACAGGGATGCAGGGTTTGGGGGTGCAGGATGCAGGGGTGCAGGGTTTGTGGGTGCAGGATGCAGGGGTGCAGGGTTTGGGGGTGCAGGATGCAGGGGTGCAGGGTTTGGGGTGCAGGATGCAGAGTTTGGGGGTGCAGGATGGAGGGGTGCAGAGTTTGGGGGCGCAGGATGCAGGGATGGTTTGGGGGTGCAGAATGCAGGGATGCAGGGTTTGGAGTGCAGCGATGCAGGGTTTGGGGGTGCAGGATGCAGAGTTTGGGGGTGCAGGATGCAG
>NDFG01000064.1:787774-814254 GCA_002167245.1 Sporophila hypoxantha | reverse complement strand
GGGGACGGCCCGGGGGAGGGGGCGTGGGGGGGGTACAGGGTGGGGGGCGTGCGGGTGAGGGGGGCCGGGCTGAGCCCCCTCCCCAGCCCGGGACAAGCTGCCCCAGGGCCCCGTGTGGCCGCTCGGGGCGGGGGGGGKGGTCACGGGGGCTGATTAAGACACGTCCCGTGTCGCGACGGGAGCGCGCGGTGTCGCACGGAGTGTGCGCGGGAACGCGCGGGCAGCGCGGGGACACGGCACCGGCACCGCAACGACATGGAACGGCACCGGAATGGCCACGGCATGGCACCGGTACCGGCACCGGAACGGCCATAGCACCGGCACGGCCACGGCACCGGCACCGCGCCCTCATTGCACCAACAGGAGTTGCCATGGCACTGACATGGCACGACACGCGTGGCCGTGGCACCGGCGTTGCGCCAACGTGCCTCGCACTGGCACCGACATGGCACAGCCACGGCGCTGGCACGGCACCAGCACGCGTGGCCCCGGCAGCAGCAGCAGCATGGCACTGCCACCGCCGGGCGTGGGGGGCATCACCCGGGTGCTGCGGCCCCGCCCGTGGCCCGAAGGCACGAGGTGGGACCGGTGCTGCCAGGGGTGGGGGGCGAACCTCCAAACCTGTGCCCCCCCAGCGCGGGCGTCAGTGTTCGGCTCCTATTGCACCGCCCGCAGCCGGTGCTGCCGGGACCCCCAAACCGGGGACCCCCAAACCGGGGACCCCCAAAGGGGGGATCCCAGCTGGGCCCCCCGAGCCAGGCCCCTGGGTGGGGGTTTAAGACATTTTGCACCAAGGTCCAATCCGGCGCTGGTACTTGGGGCTGGGGGCAGGCGCCCCCACCCAGGGCACCCYGGGGTGCCACAGCCCCGCTGTGCCCCCCAACCCAGCTGCAAGGGGTCTGGCAGGGCCCCCCGACACCCCCGCCATGGCTGAGGGGGGAGTCTGGGGTGTGGGGGGAGCCCAGCCCGGCCCCCTGTGCCTATGAGGGGGGGGGGACGTGTCTGGTGTTGGGATTTTCTGCTTTTAAACGACCCGTAAAAAGATTTTTTTTTTTAATTACAAAAATTATATATTTTATATATATTTATATATATATATATATATATATATTAGCTTAGGTGGGCCCGGCCTGCCTTGCCGGCCCCCCCCCGGCCCGCACCCCCCCTCGGCCTCCGCCTGAGGTAAGAAAAAATTCACAAACCTAAATTTTGGGGGGGGGGGGGTTTAAAAAGGTGATAAAACCATTCCCGGGTGCCCCCTCGCAGCTGTGCCCCCCCCCTTCCCCCTTTAAGCCCCCTGTGGGATTCCCCCTGCCGGCCCCCGCCTCAGCCCGGCCCCCCCGGAAGCACTGGGGGGGGCATTGGGGGGTGCAGCCCCCCCAAAGTGCTGCTGCCGGGGGGCCGGGGCAGTAGTGCAGTGGGGGGGTCCCGGGGGGGCACCCAAAGCCCCCCCCCAGCCGGCGCCTCCGGGGCCTTTGCAACTCCTGACGGACACGACAAAACCCACGAGGACAAGGGGAAAAACAACAACAAAAAAAAAAAGGACAACGGAAAATTGGGGGGGTTTGGGGGGGGGGGGAGTGGCCCCCCCCCCCCCCCCAGTGTCCTGCAGCGCCCCACCATCCGCGGGCGCTTTGGCACAAAAATCGTCGCCTCTCAGCCCAAAAAAAGACAAGAGAACCCCCAAAACCCCAATTCTGGCCCCAAATTTGGGGATAAAGGGGGGACACAWGGGGGGTCACCCCAGCCGGGGCAGACCCTGTGGGCTGGGGTGTGGGGGGGGGACCACCAGCCCTGCACCCCGATGGGCTGGGGTCCCCCTCGCCGCTGCTGTGCCCCCCCTGTGCCCCCACCCTGCTGTGGGGGGGTCCTGGCCCTCACCCCACTATGGGGGATGGGGGTCCCAGCCCCTGCCCTGCTATGGGGGAGGGTCCTGGCCCCCACCCCAGCCCCCCAAATTGCTGCCCGGCCAAAAGTGCATATGGCCACGGCCCCCCAGCCGGGGCAGCCTCTCCCTGTGCAGCCCAGAGCCCCCTCCTCTCCTCCCTGCTCTTCCTCCTCCTCCTCCTCCTCCTCCTCCTCCTTCCAAAGTGCAGTTAGTTTAATATTTTAGCCTCTCAGGGAGGGAAATAAATGCTTAAAAAATAATAATCTACGAAGAGAAGGACAATAAAGGGAACGCTCGACCGTCGGGGCCCTTCCCTGTGCAAACAAACAAAATTCGTCAAGTCCTGGGGCGGGGTGGGGGCGGGTGGGGGGTGGCTGTTGGGGGGCACAGCAGGACCCCCACCCTGGGCACAGCATCCCCTTGTCCTTACAGGGGGACGAGAAAGATTTGGGGGGGGGGGGCCAGAGCAGGGTTTGGGGGGGCACAGGGTGGGGGTGGTGTCGTCCCTACACCTCCTGGTCCTCGAAGACCTCGAGGAAGAGGGGGGGGAAGAGCTCGGTGGGACACTCCACCTTCATGTGCAGGAAGCGGCTGGCGTGGCAGGCGCCGATCATCCGCAGATCCGTCACCTTCATCAGCAGCTTGGGCCAGAAGTGGGGAATGTTGTGTTTGCGGTAGTTGATGTAGTGCTCAAAGGCCAGCAGATAGGTCTCCTGGCACTTCTCGATCTTCTCCACGCAGATCAGCCCCGTCCGGTCTGCAGGAAGCCGAGGAATCGTCAGGGGGTGGTGGAATCACACAATGGTTTGGGGTGGGTGGCAGGGACACCTCCCACTGTCCACCTTCCACCTGGGACACCCAGGGTGCTCCAAGCCCCATCCAGCCTGGCCTTGGACATTTCCCTTTGTCAGGCCCTCACCACCCTCACAGAGAGGAATTTTTTCCCAATAAGCCACCACAATCTCCCCTTTTTAGTTTAAACCTCTCCCTGCTGTCCTGGCCTTCCCTGCCCATGCAGGAGTCCCTCTCCCAGCCCAGCACTGCAGGGATTCTCCCTCCCACAGGGCTGAGTGTCCCACACACCCCCTGGCTGTTGGGGTGCCCACCCCAYAGACCCACCCCAGCCTGGCAGGGGTCCCCAGAGGCTCAGCCTGTTCTCCTTGGTGCCCTCTTCATGCTCCTGAAGCTCTGGGAATTGGGACTGCCCGCCCCAAATCCACCCAAAATCCAGGGGGGCATGGCATGATTTCCCACCCAATGCACCCTGAAGATGATGGGGGGCTCTGGCATCGGGGTGCCCATCCAACACCCCCCAGGGCAGTGAGGACTTTGGGCACTGGGGTGCCCACCTMATGCACCCCCAAATGCTGGTGGCTCTGGCATTGGAGTTATCCATCCAAACACACCCAGGCGGTGAGGATTTTGAGGCATTGGTGTGCTCACTCACATGCACCCTCTAAATGCTGGGAGTTGTGGGCAAAGGAGTGCCAACACCAAATCCCCATGGGACACCTTTTGGCATTGGGGTTGTGCCCCACCAATAACCTCCAAGAGGCTGGGTGTTGTGGGCAATGGGGTGCCCAATACCAAAAATCCCCATGCACAGCCTGCGGGCATGGGGTGCCACCCAATTTGCACCCCCAACCTGCAGGGATCTCTGGCATCAGGGTTTCCCACCCAACCCCTCCCCAGGACAGCAAGAACTCTGAGCATTGGGGTGCCCACCCAACAAACCCTCTGACTCCCTGGGCACCAGCGTGTCCATCACCCCATTACCTGAGGACATGAGCAGCACAGCCTGGAGCAGGGCCACCTCGGTGTCATCCAGGTTGAAGGCAGAGAGGGACTTGCCCAGGTCGAAGATGGCATCGGAGACGACGCCGAGGCCGCCGTTCTTGAGCTGCTCCCGTTTCACCGCCATCTCCCCGCTCAGCGTCAGCGTCTCGCTCTCGGGGTCGTAGCGCACGGCCGCCCGCAGCGACATGATCTCCATGCAGCACCCCTTCAGCAGGATGATCTGGTCCTCACAAGGCAGCTGGGGGCAGTTTTGGGGGGGTTTGCTGTGATTCAGACCCTGGGCTGAGCACCCCACACCTCCCCAAGTCCCCAGCCTGCTGTTACCTCTGAAAACATGGGCAGTTTTTTGGCAAAGTCGACCACGCGGGTGATGGCCGGGGTGATGATTTTTGTAAACTCGCTGAACGCCTCCAGGTCGACTTTGTCCCCGTCAGGCATGGAGGCCATAGGGGACTGGCCGATGTCCTCAGGCTGTGGGGGACACGGTGGTGTTGGGGGGTGTCAYGTCACCATGTGTCCCCTGGGATCTTCGCGGTGGCATTGGGGGGTGCGGTGTGACCGTGTCACCCCTGAGACCCCACAGCACTGGGGGCATTGAGGGGTGCAGTGTGACTGTGTCACCCCTGAGACCCCCACAGCACTGGGGGCATTGAGGGGTGCAGTGTGACAGCGTCACCTCTGAGACCCCACAGCACTGGGGGCATTGAGGGGTGCAGTGTGACCGTGTCACCCCTGAGACCCCCACAGCCCTGGGGGCATTGAGGGGTGCAGTGTGACTGTGTCACCTCTGAGACCCCACAGCACTGGGGGCATTGAGGGGTGCAGTGTGACCATGTCACCCCTGAGACCCCCACAGCACTGGGGGCATTGAGGGCTGCAGTGTGACTGTGTCCCCCATGGTGGACATTGGGTTTGGGGGTGCAGTGTGACTGTGTCACCCTCTGGGACCCCCATGGTGGGCAGTGGTGTTGGAAGTGTGGTGTGACCATGTCCYGCCCTGGGACACCCATGGTGGCACTGGGGGTGTGGTGTGACCATGGTGTGACCAACCTGTGGCCTCCACAGTGGTGTTAGGGGCTGCAGAGTGACTCTTTCCCCTCCATAACCCCCACAGTGGACAGTGACATATGGGGGTGCAGTGTGACCRTGTCCCYCCTCTGGGACCCCCGTGGTGGGCAGTGGTGTTGGGGGTGCAGTGTGACCCTGTCCCCCCCCTGGGACCCTCGGGAAGCTCTGATGTGACCCTGCCCCCCCCCCGGGGCCCTCATGTCACCGGGAACAGCCGTGGCAGGGCCGGKGCAGCAGCCAGGAGAGGGAGCTGCACGACAGGGACAGTGACAGGGCCAGCGGCAGGGCCAGGCCAGGGCCACCCGCGGGCACAGCTGTCCCCTTCGGTCACTGCTCACCCCTGAACCCTTTGGGGGTGACCAGCTCAAGGACGCCGAGCAATGTCCCAACCCCCCTCGACTGCCCAAGGACACGGTGACATCCCGAACCCTGGCACTGCCACCACGTGTGCGCTGAGTGCCCAGCTGGGACCAAGGTGGTGACAGAGCCCCTCCACTGCATCCCCTCACCAGGAATTTCCGCTTCTGCTTCCAGTGGCTGCCCTGGGCATTGGTGCTGCGGTGGGCTTCTGTCACAACGTGGATCAGCTCCCACTCCTCGGCGCTGGGGTTGGGGCGGTGCTGCAGGGATTTGATCATCTCCTCCTTCCGCCGCCGCTCCCGGTTCTCCTCGATCAGCTTCCTCTTGGCTACCCGCTTGGAGTCATCCAGCACCACTGCCGGGACCCCCCAGCATCAGCGGGGATCCCCTCACCCGTGCACCCCACAGTGACCCCCCAGCATCAGCGGGGATCCCCCCAACTGTGCACCCACAGTGACCCCCCAGCATCAGCGGGGATCCCCCAACCCGTGCACCCCACAGTGACCCCCCAGCATCAGCAGGGATCCCCCAACCTGTGCACCCCACAGCTGCACTCACAGTGACCCCCCAGCATCAGCGGGGATCCCCCCATCCGTGCACCCACAGTGACCCCCCAGCATCAGCGGGGATCCCCCCATCCGTGCACCCCACAGCTGCACCCACAGTGACCCCCTCAGCCTCCTCCTGCTGCTCCAGGCATCCCAACTCACCCCATAGCACCACGACCCCAACCCACTTCCACAAAGCCCCCTACTATCATCTGGGACCCTCACAATCAGCTAGGACTCCCCCTACTATCATCTGGGATGTATTCATACATCCCACCCCCACTGCAGCATCTGAGATCCAGCCTGCTCCTACAGCTGATTGGGTACCCCAATGTGCCCCACAATGCAGAACCCCAATTTGCCCTGGGGTCCTGCAGCTGATCTGGGTACCCCAAAGTGCCAGAACCCAATTTGCCCTGGGTCCTGCAGCTGATCTGGTACCCCAAAGTGCCAGAACCCCAATTTTGCCCTGGGGTTCTGCAGCTGAATCTGGGTACCCCAAAGTGCCCCACAGTGCCAGGACCCCAAACCTGCCCCACCAAGCTGGAGCCCCCCCCGCTGCCCGCCAACTCACAGTCCAGTGAGCCATGCCCCACGAGATGCACCTTCTTGGACAGCGGCACAGCTTGCACAAAATGGCTTGCGGGTAGATCTTGTCGTATGAGCGCAGCACCCATCGTATTGCAGGAGTAGGTGGGTGCAAGTTCTTCTGGGATGGTCCGACGGAAAAATCCCTGGGAGGGCAACAAGGAGGGGACACAGTGATCCCTGCTGAGCCCCCCTGAGCCCCCCAAAACCCCCCCTCTGGCCCAGCTCACCTTGCAGCCCTCGCAGGGATGATGCAGCGGTAGTGGTAAGCCGGTGGCCTTGTCCCCGCACACCACGCACTGTTCATCTTTGGCCAGGTAACTAGGGATGGTACCCTGGGGGGACCCCGAATCAGGACCCCCAGGGCAACCCCGGGGCAGGGCCCCTCACAGCAGGACTCCTGGGGTCTCCATGATACGGGATTCCCATGACAGAGACCCCCAGAACACCCCAGAAGAAATTCCAATGGCGGGACTCCCCAAGTCAGTGGCCCCCGAGTTGCTCCAGGACAGGGAACCACAAATCAGGACCCTCTGAGCCCGCCTGTACCAGTGACCCTCCCACAGACCCCACATCAGGGCACCCTCCAGAAACCACTGAATCAGGGACCCTCTGCACACCCCAAATCAGAGATGCCAGAAACCCCTGGAAGTCAGGGACCCTCTGCACACCCCAAATCAGAGGATGCCCAGCCCAGAAACCCTGAATCAGGGACCCTCTGCACACCCCAAATCAGAGACCCCTGGCACATGCAGCATCACCCCCCATGCCAGGGATGCCCAGTATATCATCCCCTCTCTGTGCCTCAGTTTCCCCCCTGGCTACACCCAGCGCTGTCTGCCCCGCCACTGCCCCTGTCCCGGCACAGGAAGGGTTAACTCTGGGGTGTGTGGGGGGTGCCCGAGCCCCCCGCACCAATAAAGCCCCCATTATCCCATTAACCGGCAGCGGGGGGGGTCCCTGTCCCCCTGGCACACAAAGACACACTGTCCCCGCTGCTGTCCGGGGACCAGAGYCCCCCCCCCAGCCTCCCCACCACCAACTGCTCAGGGAAACTGAGGCACGGATCATCAGCAGGTCSCCAGCACCCTCCTGTCCCCCCCAGGAGCCCACCCTCGTGTTTTGGGGGGGGGCAGGACGTGGCAATCCCCGAGGGGTGGGGGAGATGGGGAGGGGGCTGAATGCCCGGGTGCCACCCACAATTCGGGGGGTGCCCCCAGCACCCCGGGACCGCCGCACCCAGCCGGGATCCCACAAACGCAGGCGTGGGGACCCCCCGAGCTCACTGCGGCGCTCTGCAGGTGCTCGATGTGGGGGTCCCCGGGTGTTCCCACCCTCTCAGGGAGCGGGGAAGGGGCAGGGCATGGGCGGGAGCCGCACGCCCGGGCTCCCCCCGGGCCTCCCCCGGCCGGTCCCGCCGGCGCCGGCCGCTCCCCGCCGGGGAATGGGGCAGGGCGGGGGGCAGCGCCCGCGGGGCCCCCCTTATCGCCCACCCCAGGGCGCTGCCGCCCCGATAGCACCGCCCCGAGCCGCGGGGAGCCGGGGGTGGGAGGGGACGAGACCCCGGGGGACCCTGAAGGGATGTGGGGTACGGGGGAGGGGGACTTTGGGGTGCCCGGGACACATGGGGACCTCGGGMTGCCCACCGGGGACATGGGGTGTCCGGGTAACGACATGGGAGCTCCTGGGGTGCCCACAGGGGACACGGGGTGTCCGTGGGACTCCGGGGAGCCCAGTTGAGAGCTGGGGTGTCCGTGGGACATTGGGGTGCCCACAGGGGACAAGGGGTGTCCGTGGGACTCCGGGGAGCCCAGTTGAGAGCCTGTGGGACATTGGGGTGGGCAGACACAGCAATCTTGGGGTGCCCATTGGGGACGAGGGATGTGCAYAGACTTTGGGGGACCCAGGTGATACACATGGGGACCCTGGCAAGGATTTGGGGCCCCAAGGGTGGCCCATGAGGTGCCTGGGTGAGCCGGGGGTGCCCAGCAGGGCCAGGGAGTGCCTGGGTGAGCTGGGGGGTGCCCAGCAGGGTTCATGGGGTGCCCGGGGGGGTTCAGCGGGAGCCGCGGGTGCCCCCCCCGTACCTGACATGCTGCTCTTCACCAAACATTGGCTGCTCTTTCTTTTGCGCTTCCCATCCAGCCACCTGCGGGAAGGGGGGGGACAGGCTGGGACGGTGCCCACGGATTCCCGCGGCACCCCCAAAATTCTAACAGCACCCCGAAATCCCCCTCGGATCCTCTTCCCTGCAGCTGCCGGCCGGGGGTCCCAACGCGGCGATGTCACGGGTGGGGCGCGGCTTGGGGGGGTTGGAGAGGGCCCTGGGGACCCCCCCCCCTCCCGGGACCCCCCTCGGGACACTGGCACCGCCCCGAGGGGGTGGGGGGGGGAAAGGGGAAGGGAAAGGGTGGGGGTGGGAGGGGCGGGGAATGGTGGGGGAGGGCGGGTGGGGGAGGGGCCATTGCACAGTCCAAGACAAAATGTCCTTTTGGCTGAGCGGGAAGTGACGTCATCGGGCTCAGCCAATGGCGGGCGCGGGGGTCGCTCCACGCGCGCCCGGGGGAGGGGCACCTGCGGGGGGGGGGAGGGGGGGGCGACCCGGGGGACCCGCACCCCCCCCCACCCTCAGGGGGGCTTCAAGCCAAAGGTGACCCCGGCCCTGCCTAAGGAGCCCCCCGCCCGAAATAGCCCGGGGAAGGGGGAGGGGGCGAGGGGCCCCCGCGGGGGGAGGCACGAGTGGGGGGGACACCATGGGGGGGGCATGGACACACCTGGTGACGCGTGGGGTGCAGGGGGACACCCAGGACATGGGGGGATGATACCCAGAACGGGAGGGACGGCTGGGGATATGTAGGGTACGGGGTGGGGAGGGGGACAGCTGGGGTGCACAGGACATGGGGACACCCACGGAACGTGCGTGGGGACACACGGGGGGGGGGGACGGAGACACGAGGGACACGCAGGACAAAGGGACACGCGGGGCACGGACACATACACAACCACCCAGGGACACACGGACACGGAGATGACCGTGCAGGGGGACACAGCGAGCACGAGGACACAAGGGACACACCGGGCACGACAATAGAAGGGACAGAGTGGGCACAGGGACACACCGGGCACGACAATGGAAGTGACAGAGTGGGCACAGGGACACACCGGGAACGACAATACAGGGGACACAGTGGGCACAGGGACACACCAGGAACGACAATTCAGGGGACACAGTGGGCACAGGGACACACCAGGCACGACAATACAGGGGACAGAGTGGGAACAGGGCTGCAGCAGGTATGGGGACACCTGGGGACACACACGACATTCAGACACAGAGGGCACAGCCAGGCGCAGGGACGCACAGTGCCACCCCAAGCAGTGCCACGCGTGTCCCCCGCGCTGGGGTGGGGGCTCACCGGGTGTCCTCTGGCTCCGACAGCGGGTCCAGGGTGCTGGGCTTCTGTTCCATTCACCGCAATTCCATCAAGGAGCGCTCAGCACCGACCGGGGGGGGGCTCCGGCGCCACGCGGGGGCCACGGCGGGGTGGCCACGGCGGGGCGGCCACGGCGGGGGGCTACGCCGCGCACCCCATGGTGCCCCTCAGTGCTCAGCACCGCGCAGCATCCCGGGCCGGACCCTGCGGGACGGCGGAGTCAGCCCAAAGCGCCGGGAGAGGGGAGGGACCAGCCCTGGGGGACACAGAGGGGACCCCCAGGGACGGGGGGGATGTATGGGGGACCCCCAGGAGGTGTGGGTGCTGATGGGGGTGGGTGTGAGCGTGCAAGGGCGCCCAGGGCTGGGCAAGGGCACGAGGGACGTGTGAGAACTCAARGAGGGAGCGACGTGCAGGGTGTGACAGCAGCGGGGCTGGGCCAGAGGGCACAGCGGGGTGACAGTGTGCACGGGGGGGGGTGAAAGGCACGGGTGTGAGAAATGCACAGGTGTGCAAGGCTGGGGGAGCATGAAGGGAGGGGAAGAGCGTGCAGGGTTGGGGAAGAGCGCGCAGAGACGTACGAGAACGTGCACAAGCGTGTGAGCGTGTGTACGGGCGTGCCACGGCGTGGGAGAGCGTGCACAGGTGTGCAGGGCACGTGTGAGAGCGTGCATGGGTGCAAGAACATGTACAGGTGTGTGAGAGCATGCATGGGTGTGCAAGGACATGTACAGGTGTGTGAGAGCATGCATGGGTGTGCAGGGCATGTGTGAGAGCGTGCATGGGTGCAAGAACATGTACAGGTGTGTGAGAGCGTGCACAGGTGTGCAGGGCACGTGTGAGAGCATGCATGGGTGTGCAAGGACATGTACAGCTGTGTGAGAGCGTGCATGGGTGTGCAAGGACATGTACAGCTGTGTGAGAGCGTGCATGGGTGTAAGAACATGTACAGCTGTGTGAGAGCGTGCATGGGTGTGCAAGAACATGTACAGGTGTGTGAGAGCGTGCACAGNTGTGAGAGCGTGCATGGGTGTAAGAACATGTACAGCTGTGTGAGAGCGTGCATGGGTGTGCAAGAACATGTACAGGTGTGTGAGAGCGTGCACAGATGTTCAGGGCACGTGTGAGTGTGTGCATGGGTGTAAGAACATGTACAGGTGTGTGAGAGCATGCACAGGTGTGCAGGGCACGTGTGAGAGCATGCACAGATAAGCAGGGCACGTGTGAGTGTGTGCATGGGTGTAAGAACATGTACAGCTGTGTGAGAGCGTGCACAGGTGTGCAGGGCACGTGTGAGTGCATGCATGGGTGTAAGAACATGTACAGGTATGTGAGAGCCTGCACAGGTGTGCAAGGACATGTACAGCTGTGTGAGAGCGTGCATGGGTGTGCAAGGACATGTACAGCTGTGTGAGAGCATGCACAGGTGTGCAGGGCACGTGTGAGAGCATGCACAGATGTGCAAGAACATGTACAGGTGTGTGAGAGCGTGCACAGGTGTGCAGGGCACGTGTGAGTGTGTGCATGGGTGTAAGAACACGTACAGGTGTGTGAGAGCGTGCATGGGTGTGCAAGAACATGTACAGGTGTGTGAGAGCGTGCACAGATGTGCAAGAACATGTACAGCTGTGTGAGAGCGTGCACAGGTGTGCAAGGACATGTACAGGTGTGTGAGAGCATGCATGGGTGTGCAAGGACATGTACAGGTGTGTGAGAGCATGCACAGATAAGCAGGGCACGTGTGAGTGTGTGCATTGGTGTAAGAACATGTACAGGTGTGTGAGAGCATGCACAGGTGTGCAGGGCATGTGTGAGAGCGTGCATGGGTGTGCAAGGACATGTACAGGTGTGTGAGAGCATGCACAGATAAGCAGGGCACGTGTGAGTGTGTGCATGGGTGTAAGAACACGTACAGGTGTGTGAGAGCGTGCATGGGTGTAAGAACATGTACAGCTGTGTGAGAGAGTGCACAGGTGTGCAGGGCACGTGTGAGTGTGTGCACGGGTGTAAGAACACGTACAGGTGTGTGAGAGAGTGCACAGATGTGCAGGGCACGTGTGAGAGCATGCACGGATGCAAGAACACGTACAGGTGTGTGAGGCTGCGGCAGCATGGGAGGCGTGTCAGAGAGCGTGTGCAGGGCTGTGCAAGGCTCTGTGAGCATGCACAGCTGTGGGTGGCTGTGCAAAAGCGCACCCAGGGGTGCAAGGCTGGCTGAGAACGTGCCCGGGGCTGTGAGCGTGCAGCAAAGCACAAGCGCACACAGATGAGGTGGGGAGAGCGYTGGGGAGGGGGTGCAGAGGGCAGCCCCTCGGATGCTGAGCCCTGACACGTTCACGGCACAGCTGAACACCCCCAAATCTGGGGCTGGGGTGACCTATGGGGCGGGGGGCGATTTATGGGGCGGGGGGCGATTTACGGGGCAGGCGGTGACTTACGGGATGGGGGGCGCCGGAGCTCCGGGCGATCCCTCCTCTGCGAGCTCTGCTGTGGCAAAGACACGATGTGTGTGGGGGGGGGGTCAGGGCACGGGCAGCACCGGGGGGCACCCCCCGACCCCCCCAGTGACGGCAGCAGCACCCCCGGCTCTCGGTGCCCACCCCATTCCACATCCCACGGGTGCGATGGGGGGCGAGGCCCTGCTCACAACCCCCCCCCACACCGGTGACCCCCCGGTGACCCTCCCGGTGCTGGGGGGGGTGTGAGGGGCGCGGGGGGCCCTCAGCCCGCGGCGGGGGGGGCGGCGGCGGGCGCGGTGCCCAGCCCCGGGCTCCTCCGCTCCGCGCGGGGACAGCAGAAAGTAGGTCACGTTTGTCTTGGCCGCCACAGAAATTCCTCCGGCGGATTTAAAACGCGGCGGACGAGGCTGGGGGGGCCCCCATTACTGTCCCCCCCCCTCCAAGATGAGGGCACCCCAACCAGYGAAGGATGGGGGGCGAGGGATGCTGCACCCATGGGTGCACAGAGCACCCCGCGCCCCACAGGGGGTTCGCATGAGGAGTCCCCCAGAATGAGGAGGGGGCGTCGCCTGCAGCAGCCTCTTCAGGGAAACTGAGGCACCGCAGCGCACCGCACCAGCCCGGRGTACACTCCCCACCTCGGGGCGGGGGGCTCATGGGGAATGGACGCCCCTCGCCGCAGCCTCAGGCCGGGTTTGGGGCCGGCGGTACCTATAGAGCCGGGGGCTGCAGCAAATGTTTGTTCCATATGGGAACGGCGCGCCGAGAACTTCCAAGTATAGGCACTGGCAGGGATCCAGAGCTGCGCCGGGCACCGGCCCCCCCGCCGCCCCCCGCCCCTCTCCCCCGGGACCCGGCAGAGCCCCGACACGCTCGGTGCATCTGTGGGGCTCGGGGTGCAGCGACGTGGCGGTGGAACCGCTCTGGGGTGGAATATGGGCTGTCCCCAAAGCCGGCGTGCCTCAGTTTCCCCGCTGAGGCGGCCTGGTGGGTGCAGCCCCAAACGAGAGAGGTTTAGGGCTAAAGGCGGGGGGAGCGGCGGCGTTTTAGGACGGGGTTCGCCACCCCAGCGAGACCCCAGCAGCCCCCTGACACCCTCGGCATCACCGGCACCCTGGGATCGCCCGGCGGAGCCTGCGGTGCCGCTCCAGGAACCGTCACTCGAGGAATCCCGGGCGCGCTGGGGCGGCCCAGACAGACAGACACGGGAGGCGGCTCTTTCTCGTCCTCCTCCTCCTCCTCTTCCTCCTCCTCCTCCTCCAGCGGGACACGTGTGATGAGCGCAGTCAGGTCTCAGCCCACCCTGCGCCGCCGGCACCCAAACCTGCGCGTCCCACCTGCAGCGCCAGGTGCTGCTGGGTGGCTGCTGGCTGGGAGCGGGGTGGCAGCCGCCGGGAGCCCCCCCGGCGCCCCCCCAGCCCAGCCCCACGCCCAGGGGAGCGTTTCTGCTGAGTCGGGTGGTTGCAGGCGGCTGAAAACAACCCGGGGGCAAAGTCCGGGGCTGGGCCCGACGGCGGGAGCCACCTCGCCCCAGCGGGGGCACCCAGCACCCCGCTCCCCACGGACCCCCCAGACAATGGGAGACCCCTCCACAAAGGCACTGCCCGCCTCCGTGGGTGTCGGGGCTGCCCCACGGGGCCATTGCCGTGTCCCTGCCCCCCAGCACAGATGGGCTCCGGGGGTCCCAGCGCCCCCCCAGCCCAGCTGCCAGCCGGGTCAGGGAGGTGAGGCCCTAAGCGCTTTAGCCACGGTGCCAATTAGCGTGATTAGCACGGGCTGGGGGCAGGGCAGCCCCGTGGCCATGGGCCGGGGATCCCCGGCCATGCGGGCACCGGGGCAGCGTCATGGTGGGCACCAGGGCAGTGTCACACTGGGCACCAGGGCAGTGTCACATTAGGCACCAGGGCAGTGTCACATTAGGCACCAGGGCAGTGTCACACTGGGCACTGGGGCAATGTCACACTGGGCACCGGGGCAGTGTCACGGTGGGCACCAGGGCAGTGTCACACTGGGCACCGGGGCAGCATCATGGTGGGCACTAGGGCAGTGTCACACTGGGCACCAGGGCAGTGTCACGGTGGGCACCAGGGTGGCACAGACCTGCCTGACAAGCCCTGGCCGCACCGGCTGGCATGACCGTGCCGTGGGAGTGTGGCCAGGCACAGGGCACCTGCCGTGCCACGGCTGGCGGCACCCGGCACGCGCCGATGCCCGTGTGTGAGGCTGTGCCAAGTGCCACACGCGCGTCTGCGTCTGGCGCTGTCATACACCTGTGCCAGTGCCCGGCACACCATGCCCTGCACCATGCAGTGCTGTGGGCACGTGTGGCAGTGGGGACAGCGCGCTGCGCCGTGCTGTGCTGTGTCAGGAGGCTGCAGGAATCCCAGGCATGCACAGCAGCTGGGCAACCCGAGCAAGGGGGATGCCACGGGCCTGACATCAGGGCAGCCCACCCAGTGCCATGGGGGCGCTGCATGGTGCCCCCTCCCCACACAGGATGGCTGAGCCCGGGTTTGTGTCCTCCCCTGTGGCTCACGGCTCATTGAAGCCACCACTTGTAGGACAGCTGGTGGCTGCAGGGCTGGTGACCTGTCCCAACCCTGACAGGGCACCCAACGTTGTGGCCTCAAGCCTCTGACAGGTCGTGTGTCYGACGGGTCCTGCATCACCACAGTGGGGACCTGCACCATGACCCAGCCCTGGCCCTGCAGCCCCCAGGATTGCCAGGAACTCTGGATCCAACCAAGGCCCCCAGGATTCCCAGGAACTCTGCATCCAACCAAAGCCCCCAGAATTCCCAGGAACACTGAATCCAACCAAGGCCCCCAGGATTCCCAGGAACTCTGCATCCAACCAAAGCCCCCAGGATTCCCAGGAACACTGCATCCAACCAAGGCCCCCAGGATTCCCAGGAATTCTGCATCCAACCAAGGCCCCCAGGATTCCCAGGAACTCTGCATCCAACCAAGGCCCTCAGGATTCCCAGGAATTCTGCATCCAACCAAGGCCTCCAGGATTGCCAGGAATTCTGCATCCAACCAAGGCCCCCAGGATTCCCAGGAACACCGAATCCAACCAAGGCCACACTGGCTGCTCCTTCCTGCAGTGTCTGAGCATTCAGCTGTGCCTCCTTTTCCCCATCCCACCGGAGCTGCCTGGCAGAGAAAGAGCCACACTCCCCTATCCCCAGCAGCGTGTCCCCTGTGCCAGCACACAGGATGTGGCTCATCCCGATGTCACAGCTCGTCCAGGCTGCAGAGGTCACCCAACAGGGTGACCCCCGAGTTCCTGGTGTGCGCTGAGTGTGCCCAGGCTCAGCTCTTTGGGGTGGCTGCGGGCCCCGAGCCCCGCGGGGTGCCCCTGGCCCCAGGAGGTGTGCCGGGACGCCGGGAGCTATTCTCAGCCCTTGGCACGGCATGGGACGTTTCTAAATCGGGGGCTCTGGTTCACGTGCACGGGGACGGGGGGGAGCTCCTGGGTCCCCTCCCCGCGGGGCCCTGCTCGAAGGGGGGAGGTGGCCGCCACGAGGTGCCCAGCGCGGGCACCCACGAGGGGACACAGGGACAGGCACCGGGACACGGCACCGGGACCGCCCGTGGGAGCCCGTCCCCCCTTGAGAAGGGGACACAAGGGACAGTGCTCGCAGTGTTCCTGCAGTCACCCGACCCTGTCCGAGGGTCTGCAGCGCCGGGGACATCCCGAACGGCACCGGCCCTGGGGGCGCGACCCCGCCGCGCCCCCCGCCCGCATCCAGCCTGAGCCGGGCCCTGGCAGCGCAGCCCGCGCCCGCCTTCGCCTACACCGCGCCCCCCCCTTCTCCTCCTCCTCCTCTTCCCCCCCAGTCCGGAGGGGGACCCAGGCGTCCGGCCCCGCCTCCACGCACCGGCGGCTGCGCGGGGTCCGGCGGGGCCGGGGATCCGCGGGATGGGACCCCCGGGGCGGCCCCGCCGCTGTTCGGTCTCCGCTGACCCGGGAATGCGCTGGCGGGGCGAGGAGCGGAGCCGGGGGATTGGAGGGGGGGTGGGTCCCGCTTCCTGCAGCCGCCGCCCGTCAGGAGGGGTCCGGGGGTGCGGCCGCAGCCCCCCCGTGCCCGCTCCGCAGGGTGCGGGACACCGGGGACACCGGGCGCGTACGGCCCGCGCTCCCCGCTCCGGGAACCCGTGCGCGGGGAGACCCCGCGAAGGTCACGGCCGCGGGAGGGAAAGGGGCGCCGGGGAGAASCCCCACGCCAGGATCCCGCTGCCGGGGCCCGCACCATTGCGGGGGGCACACGCAGCCGCACGGAACTGCCCTGGGGACGCGCCTCGTCCCCACCCTGCGCCAAGACCCCCGAGGCAGGGGGACCCCCAAACCGGTTTCCACCGGGTTTTGCCCCGCCCCACGCGCGCCAGCCCCTTAGCGGCTCCAGCGGAGCCGCGGGGGGTCCCCGTGCCGTCGGGGTCAGGCGGGGTGGCGCGCAGCCCGGCCTCCCGGTGCGGCTTCCGGTGTCGGTGCCGGTGGCAGCTCACGGCGGGGGGGTCACCGGCTGAAGGTCGCGGTCCCGGGGTGACCTTGGCCGTTGGCGGCCGCCCGCCCCTGCCTCAGTTTCCCCGCATCGCACAGTGGGGACGCGCCAGAGTTCCGGTTCGTGACGGCATCCCTAACCCCGGCGGCGACACCGGACCGGGGCAGGATCCGCCCCCCCGGGTGGGGGGGGGACATCCCGCGGACCGCGGTGGCTCCGTGCACAGGGGAGCCCCCGCCACAGCCCGCGCGCCCGCTCAGCCCGTGGTGCGGGGCTCGAGGCCCCCCCTCCCAGCCCGCCGCACCGGGGACGCCCCCCGCTGCCCCGCCCTAACCGGGAAGCGGCCGAACCGCCCCCCCCCGCCCGCGCTCCGCTCTACGGCTGCAAAAAAAAAAAAAAAAAATTAAAAAATATTTTTAAAAATTTTAAAAATAAAAAATCGCAGCATTCCTGCCGCCCTGCGGGGTGGGTGCGGGGGAGCGGACACAGGGGCCCTAAAGCCCTCACGGACACCCACGCGCCGTCACGGCCCGGCCGTCCCACGGTTCCTCCCCCCACCCACCCCGCCCCCGCACGCGGACAGGCACGGCCTGCACGGCCCGGCCCCGCGACCTGCCCAGCGGCGCGCCCCGCGTCCCATCACCGCAGAGCCACCGCCGCGGCCCGGACCCCGCCACGCCGCACGCCACGGCCACGGTAGGGCCGCGGGGCCGGGGGGCCACGGCCGGGGGGGGGCTGCCCCCGTGGCGCGGCGTTGGCGGGCGGGGGGGCAGCGGCCGTGCCCCGCATGCAGCAGCCGCGGGTGCGGTGGGGGTGGGGGCGCGGTGCTTCCCCCCCCCCCCCCACGGGGGAACGCGGCCCCCCCGCCCCACGCCAAACGCGCCGGATTTTTCAAGAGAGAAAAAAAAAAAAATCTTTGCCCGTGTTTTTTTTCCTGCGGTTCGCGGCCCCCCGAGCCCTCCGCGGGTCCCGAGGCTCCCGAAGCCGATCGCCCTCCGCCCTCCCCCCCATTCCACGCACCGAACTCGCCGCTGCTTCAGCCGGGGGCCCGGGGCGGGCGGCCGGTAAACAACCGAGGGGGTGGCGGGGACCGCTCGGCCCGCGCCGGGGCGCTCGGGCCGTACCTGAGGTCAGACGGCGGCGGGCGCGGAGCGGCGGTGCGGGGCGCGGAGCGGGGCTCGGAGCGGCGGTGCGGGGCGCGGAGCGGAGCGGGGCGCAGCGGCGGCGGCGGCCGGCGGACGAACGGCGCTGGCTCTCCCTCTCCCGGCCCCGCCCGCCCGCCCGCTCCGCTCCGCCGCGCCGCAGCCCCCTCCGCCGGCCGCAGCCGCTCCCTGCACCCGCCGGCGCCCGGCCCGCGTGGGACCCACGGGGGAGCGGCGGGGGCCGGGGTACCGGGGAAGGGTGACCCCGGGATGGCGGGCTGGGGACGGTGGCGGTGGCAGGGTGTGCGATGGGAACCCTGGCGGGTGCCCCGGGATGTCGTGACAGCGACAACGTGAGACGGGGGTGGTGAGCGGCAGGGTGGGGGGCTGCAGGGCGGGGGGGAGAGGGGAAGTGCCCAGGGGTTGGGGATGGCACCCACGGGGAGCTGGGGGCCGTGCCCACAGCGTCCCCGGGGTGGTGCCCGTGGCCTCAGGAGTTTGGGACGGTGCTCACGGGGATGTCGTGACAGTGACAACGGGSACGGGGGATGGYGACCACAGCGTGGCGGGCTGTACCSGAGGGGGAGCGGAGATGGTGCCCAGGGAGGCCCAGGGGGATGCCCCTGGCAGGGTGGGGATGGTGCCCACAGGGACTGGGAGCAGCACCCACGGGGATGCCGTGACAGTGACAACCTGGCGTCCACGAGGGCAGGGCACGGCTGGGGACGGTGCCCACGGCCATGCTGTGAGAGTGACACTGGGGACTGGAGAGGCTGCCCACGGGATTTGGGGACAGCACCCAGGAAGGGCGGGCACGGTGCCCTCGCTGGGTGGCGGTGGGGTGGAGATGATGCTCACGGAGATCTGGGACGGTCCCCACGGGGGTTGGTGACAGTGCCCACGGGGCAGGGGGCAGCTCCACACCCCGCGGTGCCCGGCCCGGCCCGGGGCACGCACCAGACACGGGGATCCCACTCAGACCCACAGCGCCCCGGGCAGGATCCGCTCCCGCAGCACGTCGGGGGGCCCTGCCCCTGCGCCCCCCGGGGGATGTGTGGGACGGGGGAGAACGGGGGTCGTGCCCCGCTGTGGGGCCGGATCMGGAGCCGCTGTGGGGCCGGGGATGGCGGCGTGCACTGGAAGCGCGGGGGCATCACTGGGGAGGGCGCTGAGGGTCGCCCCCCGGAGCCCCCCGACCCGCCCGTGCCACCCCACCCCCCTTCCCAGCAGCCCCTGCTCGCAGCCCCCCCTTTTCCTCCCCGGACTACACGTCCCGTCATGCCCGGGCTTAAAGCGGCTCTGCCGCCCCCCACCCCCGCCCGGAGCCCCGCAGCTCGGCSCTGGGACCCCCGGGGGGGTCGGTCTGGCCGCCCCCACCCCCGAACCCCGTGGGTACCCCCCTCCCTGGGCTGCACGGGCGGCGCGGTGACACCCAGGGGATGAGGGGGATGGGGGTCCCCAAGGGATGAAGGCTTCTAGGAGAGGAGGGTCCCCAAGGGATGAAGGTTTCCTTGGCAGGGGGGTGCCCAGGGGATGCTTTTCCATCCTCGGGGAGCGCAGGGAACGGGGGTCCCCAGCGGCTCTCAGGGCACGGGGCTGCTCAGAATGGGGACAACAAGGGGACAGCGCTACGCAGGGAACGGCGATCTCCAGGGGATGGTGGTCCCCAGGTGATGAGAGTCCCCAGGGATGGGGGAGAGTGACACCCGGGACTGCTGGTGGCTGTCCCCACAGACCCCGACGGASCCTCCAGGACCTCCTGCTGCCGCGGGTCCCCACAGCCCCGTGTCCCCAACGCGCCCATGGATCCCCCCGGTCCCTGGGTCACCCTGGGGCCCTCCTCGCCTGCCTGGCKGTCCCAGCGTGGCGGGGCAGCGGCAGCGTGACGGCCCCCCCGCCCCTCCCCGCCTGTTCCGTACACTTTATCCTCAGCAAACACGGCCCGGCCGCGGCCCCCCGCAGCCGTCTGCCCGCGATAAGGATGTGGCCGAGCTTGCCTGCCCCCAGCCCTGTCTCAACACCACTTCATGTCCCCAGATCCCCCTGCTCGAGGCTGCCTGGCAGCCCCCATGCCAGCAGGGAAACTGAGGCAGGGCTGGAGTTTTTGCCTGTGGCCCCTCTGGGGTGCATGGACAGGCACCTCTAGTGCTCATCACCAGCTCTCTGTCCCCTGGGAGGTGCCCCCAGGGCCACCACAGGTYTCTCTGCACTGCCCCAGCAGGGTGGGGACCCTGTGCCCTGTGGCAGACCCTGATTTGGGAGGATTTGGGGGGATTTGGGATTTAGAGGGGCTGTGCTGCTCTTGTGGCGCAGACAGCCGAAACGCGCTCGGTAAAATTCATCCCGCTGCTCTGCTGCAGAGAGACTAAATATAGCCCCAAATCAGCAGTGGTGCCCCCCCAGGACCCCCAGGAAGGGGATGACACCCAGCACCTCCATCCCCAGCACTGAACACCCCCATGGGGCAGCTGGGGGGGGGTCTGGAGGGCCCCACGGATCAGCTCCTTCACACCCCACCAAACACCGCTCACCGGCCGTGTGCCCCCCAGCAGAGCTCCCCAGTGCCCCCGTGGGAAGGGGAAGCCCCCCACGCCGGCCCCCGCTCGCCCCTCGCCTGCCCCCGGCGCTGGGAACGGCCCTGGCCCCTTCCGGCCCCCCCCCGGCCCCGGGCCGGAGGCAGCTGTGCCGGGGCGCCCTGCCAAGGCACCGGAGCCTCGACGCCTTTCCCCCAACGCCGGCCGCCCCCGCGGCGCCCCGGGGAGCTGCGACCCCCCGAGCACACCCCTCCAGCACCCCCTGCCCCCTGACTTTRGGGGTGCTGTGCCAAGGGGGGGGGTCCAGCACAGCCTGGAGACCCCCGTGGTGTCTTTTCCCCGGCCAGCTGTGGGAAGTGGCCCCCCCTGCGCAGGAAATCCCTCCTCATGGACAGGGCTGCACCCGGCGGGACCCCCCCCCGCTGCCGGGGCCCCTCGCCGGCTGGGCAGCGCTGCTCGCCCGCCTAATCCCGGCCCCGGCACGGGCGGATTTGCTGCGCCCCGGCCCCATGAATGATTAACCGGGGAATTAAGGGGCCGCGGAGCCCCCCCACCTCTTAGCCTCCCCGGAAAATGGGGGCAGTGGGTGACTGAGCCCCCACCTCAGCCCTATGGGGGTCTTCATCTTGCTCCTGAGCCTTGGGGGTTCCCCTGGGGGTACTGAGAGTGTTGGGGGTGCTGAGGGTTTGGGGGGGGGGGATGGGGGGGTTCTGGGGGTGTTGGGGTTGCAGGGGGTTCTGGGGGTGCTGGAGGTGTTGGGGGGCTACTGGGGGGGTTGATGAGCTGGGAGTACTGAGGGGGGGGGCGCTGGCAGTTCTGGGGGGCTGCCCCCCGGCCTTGCTCCCCATCCTCCCGTTGCCATGGCAACGGCTGGCACCATCCCTGGGGATATTTTTAGCGGCTGGTGCTGCAGGGAGGGGGTGGGGGGCAGCCCGGGCCCATGGCTGTGCACGTGGTGTGCACACACGTGTCTGACAGCACACGGCCGTGACACCCGCTGTGTGCCCACCCCCATGCACTGGACCTGTGTGTGCACACCTGCCGGGGTGCTGGGCAGTCTGCACACTGTTGCAGAAACACGCCACACACACTTCTTTGGTGTTCACAGTTTGTGAACTCACTTGCTCTGCGTGCGTGCACCACATTTGCACACTTGCACACAACACAGACGTGCTGGGAGGGCCCGTGCTGCGCACCCCAGGCCTTTGCACACTCACCCCTGCTCACCATGTTTGCACATCCCTTGTTTTTACGCTCACCCCTATTTCTTACATCCCCTGTTCGTACCGTCACCCTGTTGCACTTTCCTCCTTTCACACACGCATCATATTTGCACTCACCGTGTTTGTACCCCCACTCCCCACCCTCACACCCCTGCTATTTGCACACCCGCCCCTGTTTGCACACCCCCGCGTTCGCAGCCCCCCATTTTCACGCACACCCTATTTGCACACTCACCCCCGGTGTTTGCATAGTTCAAGTCCTATTTCCTCACTCAGCCCCACGTTTGCACACACACACACACATCCCGCATCAGCCCGCTCTGCCCCGTTTGCTCACCCACACGTTGTTCGCACTCTCACCCCGCTGTTTGCACACTCGCCCCCCGTTCCCACCCACCCTTTGCACACTCACTCCCGCCCCCGCCCGGCCTAGCCCTCCCGAACTACAACTCCCATCACCCCCCGCGCCCGCCCTGCCCCGCCGCCCAATCAGCGTGCGGCTTGTTGGCAGGTGCCGCAATGGCGGTGCCCAGGCGCTGAGGGCGGTGCCGGGCCGCAGTGAGGGCCGGCGGGACCCGGCGGGACCCGCGGCCACCGAACTTCGGGGGCTCCGGGGGGTTCCGGGGCGGCTCCGAGCTCCTCCAGGCCTGGAGAGCGGGCAGACCCCCAGCCGCGGCCCTCCGAAACCGCTGGGCCGCTTCCCCGCGCTCGCCGGSCCGTTCTGGGGTCAGGGCCCCGTCYCCCTCGCCTTGAGCTGTCCGTCCGCAGGGTGACCATGAAGGTGGTGAACCTGAAGCAGGCCATCCTGCAGGCCTGGAAGGAGCGCTGGAGCGACTATCAATGGGCCATAAACATGAAGCGGTTCTTTCCCCGCGGAGCCACCTGGGACATCCTCAACTTGGCAGGTCTGGGGGGAGGCGAGGGGTTCCCCCTCYTTACTGGGTACACTGGGCTGTTTTGGGGGTCCCCACGCGTGTATTTGGGTGTTGCCCTCAGTGGTCCCCCCTTTGGGGTATTATGGGGGTGCCTGTTGCATTTTGCTCCCCCCGCTCCCCCTTTCCTTCCCACAAATTCCCATTCCCAACTGTTCCCTCCGTTTTGGGGTCRTTCCCTCCTTTTTCCCCATGGGAGAGGGTTCAGGGGTCAGCACAGCGTAGCTTTTGGGACAAGAGAAGCAGCTTCGAGTTGAGCCAGGAGAGAATTAAGTTGGAAATGAGACGAAATTTCTTCATTGAAAGGGTGTTGGAACAGGCTGTGGTGGAGTTACCATGTGGATGTGGCTCCAGGGGGTTTGGGTTATGGTGAGATGCTCCTGGAGGTCTTTCCAGCCTTAATGATTCCCTGATTTCCTAATTCTAGCACTGCACAGGAGCCAGGTGCTGCTCCCAAGGCTGCTTCCCAGCCCAATTCAAGGGCATTTCACAGAAATCCTGCCAAAGGCTAGGACTGGTTTAAAGATTTGCCAGCCTCTCCTGCTAATTATAGAAACTTGGTGTTGGGATTTTCCCTGTGCAGCAAGTCCCGGGATAAATAAACAGAGCTGCTGCTCCAGGGGGTKTAAAGGAACCAGCCCCACACAGGCAGCAGCTCTCACTCCTCTGAGTGTGGGGCTCTTTCCCCTGTTCACGTTTTTCCCTTCTCCCCACCCTCCCATTGGATTTTCTGTCAGTGTTTGGTTTTTTGTCACACCCTGTCCCCGCTGCTGAGCTGCCCCTGCTGGGTTTGTCATCTCCGAGGTGTGGCTGGAGGGGCCAAATGGAGCTGTGGCCGTGGGGAGAGGGGTTTGCTGTGGATGGATTTGCTGGGGGTGGGGGTGCTTGGCTCGAGGGCCAGCCCTGCTGCTGCCCAGCTGCTCCCTGGGGCTCMCAGGTGTCTCTTGCCACCCTGGTGGCACCGGCTCCTGCTCCTCTGGCAGCGAGGCCTGTGGGGTGCTTGGCTTGGCCTCAGCTGTGTATCCCCAAAAACAGACACAGAGAGGATAATTCCCTATTATTTCTGCAGGAATGAGTTTCTCCTGGCTTACATTTAGACAGGGCTCAGTGGCTTCTTTGGGGCAGCTCCTGTGCCAGGAGGAGAAGGAGCCCTGTCCCCTTTTTCCTTTTGGGAGCCACACGGGCAGGATGCTKGCCCTGACTCTGAGCATTGTTTGCACACAGGGAGAGCCCATTCCCGAGGTCCTGATGGCTGGAACAGCAGCTCCCTTCCTCACCACAGCCCCCAGAGCTGTCCTTTCCCAAGCTCAGCTTGGAAGTACAAAGGAGGGAGAGCTGGCACGAGCTGCCAGGATCWCGGCAGGGCCTGGCAGATCGCTGCTGACACGTCTGCAGCAGGGAGCAGCATGTGGCTGGCTCGTGGTGACACTCTGGGATGGGCTGGGGAGGGGATGGCTGCCACCAGCCTTCTGTCCTCATCCCAGACCCTCTTGGCCCGGGATTCAGCCTTGGAGTGACACCCAGGGAGTCTCCTGCACTCAGGATCTTGGTGGTGCCTCCTCCTCCTCGGCTTTGGGGTGACAAATTCCCACCCGGCTGCTGCTCCCCCTTTTACATCTGGGTGCTCTGACCTACTTGCAGGCTGCTCTGCAGCCCGGGGCYTGCTCAGGGAGGTGCTTCCTGCACTCTGCCATGGTTCAAATGGGCAATTAAAGGCTTGGCTGAGCAGATGGGACGGGCAGAGCCCCTCGGGCCACCGAGGGCCAGACGGGCAGGGCTGCRCCCAGTGCAGGGGACTGGTGGCCCCAAGCTCAGCCCCAGGTGCCTGGGTAAAAGACACTCAGTGGAGGCTGCAGGAGCCTCCTGGCAAGAAGTGGGAGGGAGGAGAATGTGGAGAGCAGCAGCAGCAGTTTCGGGGCTGGAGCAGGAGGCTGCGAGCTCTGCTTGAATTATTCAGGGATTAGAAAGTTGTGGGATTCAGTGAATTTAGGAGAAAACTGGTTTGGAGTCTCTGTGGTTGGTACAGTTGGACTTTGCCAGCTTCTCTGTGGGATGAGGGGAGAACAGAGTGTGTGTCCCCATGTGCTGACCTGGGACCCTCTTTCCTTGCAGAGGCTCTCCTGGAGCAGGCCATGATTGGGCCATCCCCAAACCCACTCATCTTGTCCTACCTGAAATACGCCATCAGCTCCCAGGTAAGGACCTGCTGGTGCTGCTGGGGGTCACTTTGCAGCCTCAGCGAGGTTGGGCAAAGCAACTGGGGTGTTGGTGGTGGGCAAGCACCCCAAATGCCCCATGTGAGCCTCTCTGGAGCTGGGCAGACACCCCAAACCCCCATGTGAGCCTCTCCTGGGCTGGGCAGACACCCCAAATCCCCATGTGAGGCTCTCTGGAGCTGGGCAGACACCCCAAACCCCCAGGAGAGCCTCTCTGGGGCTGGGCAGACACCCCAAACCCCCACGTGAGCCTCTCTGGAGCTGGGCAGACACCCCAAACCCCAGGAGAGCCTCTCTGGGGCTGGACTGGGCGAGACACCCTAAACCCCATGCGAGCCTCTCTAGGCTGACAGACCCCAAACCCCATTGAGCCCTCTGGGCTTGGGCACTAAACCACCCCATAACCCCCGTGTGACTCTCTCTGGGCTGGGCAAGAACACCAAAACCCCATGTGATGCCTCTCTGGGCTGGGCAGACTACCTCAAACCCCCATGTGAGCCTGCTTCTGGGGCAGGCAACACCCAAACCCCAGGAAGCCTCCTGGGGCCGGCCAGACACCCCAAACCCCAGGTAAGCCTCTCTGTGGGTCTGGCAACACCCCAAAACCCATTTGAGCCTCTCCTTGGCTTGGAAGACACCCAAACCCCCATGTGAGCCTTCTCCTGGGCCGGAACATGACACCCCAAACCCCCCATGTGAAATCCTCTCTGGAGCTGGGCAGTACACCTACAAACCCCATGTGAGCCTCATCCTGGCTGGACAGACACCCCCAAACCCCATCTGTGAGCCTCTCTGGAGCTGGCAGCACACCCCAAACCCCAGTGAAGCCTCCCTGGGCTGGGCTAGAGCCACCTTCAAACCCCTGTGAAGCCTCATCTGGGGCTGGACAGACACCCGCCAAAACCCATTGAGTCCTCTCGGGCTGGGACATGACACCCAAACCCTCCATGTGAGCCTTCTTGGGCCAGGGCAGACACTCCAATGCCCATGCTGTAGCCTCCCTGGCTGACTGACACTCCAAACCCCCATTGAGCCTCTCGCTGGCTGGGCAACACCCCAAACCTCCCATGTGAGCCTCCGGGCTGGACAGCATCACCCAAGACCCCAGGTAAGTCTCTCGAGCCGGACACAGACACCCCAATCCCCCATGTGAGCTCTCTGGAGCTGGAGCAGCAGTGGAGGCTCAGTGTGTGCCCTGGCAGGCGATGTTCAATAAGAGTATTGCCTCTGCATCGCCTCAGGGTCAATTCCTGCCCCGAGTTAGGTCCGCAACATCGTCTGTGTAGCTCCACAATTCCCATATCCTGGCATTTAATTCGCCTAAAAGTTTGTGTGAAACCGCATCAGCCATCACCTAAAAACATGTCTGTTTGATTTGTGGCTCGGGTCAGTGCCCAGCCTGGCCGCGTCTGCATGCCAGGCTCAGCGGTCCGCTGTGCCTGATCATTGGCGTTTCCTTCAGCCACGATCCCCTGTGAACCGGGCTTGTTTTGGCTTCTCTCTTGTAGTGGTGTCTATTCACGTGCTGATGTGCCAATGCCAGGCGAGAGGCTCTGACAAGTGCTGCTCAGAGGTTTCACCTCTTCAACCCTACAAACCTCTACAAATCCCTTTCCCACTGCCACAAATCTCCCACTAAATATACGTCCAAAGTGGAAAGCGAATCCTGGGCTGAGAGCAGCGGCAGCCAGCGCAGATAACGCCCAAAGCTTTCTGTTCCCCCTGGAATGGCTTTGCCGGGTCCAGGCGGGTTTTGGGGTTGATGCCTGTCCTCTTCCCTGCCTGGG
>NDFG01000064.1:755277-787749 GCA_002167245.1 Sporophila hypoxantha | reverse complement strand
GGGGCAGACACCCCAAACCCCCATGTGAGCCTCTCTGGAGCTGGGCAGACACCCCAAACCCCCATGTGAGCCTCTCCTGGGCTGGGCAGACACCCCAAACCCCCATGTGAGCCTCTCTGGAGCTGGGCAGACACCCCAAATGCCCCATGTGAGCCTCTCTGGAGCTGGGCAGACACCCCAAACCTCAGGTGAGCCTCTCTGGGGCTGGGCAGACACCCCAAACCCCCATGTGAGCCTCTCTGGGGCCGGGGCAGACACCCCAAACCCCCTTGTGAGCCTCTCCTGGGCTGGACAGACACCCCAAACCCCCTTGTGAGCCTCTCTGGAGCCGGGACAGACACCCCAAACCCCCATGTGAGGCTCTCTGGACCTGGAGCAGGCAGTGGAGGGCTCAGTGTGTGCCCTGGGCAGGGATGTTTCCATAAATAGCTTCTGCCATCGCCCAGGGTGGCAATTCTGCCCCCCGAGAGGCTCCGCACTCGCTGTGAGCTCCACAATTCCATATCCTGGCATTTAATATCGCCTAAAGTTTGTGTGAAACCCATCAGCCATCACCTAAAAATGTCTGTTTGGATTTGTGCYGGGTCAGTGCCCCAGCCCTGGCCCCGTCTGCAGTGACAGGCAGCGGGGCCGTGCCCTGACCTTGCCGTTCCTCAGCAACGAGCCCCTGTGACACCGCGCTTGTTTTGGCTTTCTCTCTTGTAGATGGTGTCTTATTCCACGGTGCTGATGGCCATCAGCAAGGTAGGGCTCTGACAGGTGCTCTCAGAGGTTTCACTCTTCACCCACAACCCTACAAATCCCTTTCCCTCCCCACAAACTCCCACTAAATATAGGTCAAGTGGAAAGCGAMGTCCTGGGCTGAGTCAGCAGCGGGCAGCCAGCGCAGATTAACGCCCAAGCCTTTCTGTGTCCCCCTGGGGATGGGCTGCTCTGGGTCCCAGGGGGTTTTGGGGGTGTGAGTGCCTTGTCCCTCTGCCCTGKGGGGCCTGGCAGGCTCCTGCTTGTGTGTAACCTCATCCCAACTGCTGGAAACCACATCCCGCCGCGGCCGGCGGTGCTGGCAGCGCTGTGGGGATCAGAGCTGGCCATGGAGGAGCTGCCAGGGCCTGGGCCATGCGGCTGCAGCCACACACCACGCTCAGCTGTGCTCTGTGTTCCATGGGGACACTGAGCACTCTCCATGGCTGCCTCTGCTTGGTGTTGGGAAGCTCCTCACAGGTTATGACAGACCCCCCACTCTCCTCCTTGTCAGGGTCACCTCAGGCCCCCTACTCAGGGTGACCAAAGGGGGAATGACTTCAGGGAAAATGATTTCTGTTGTTGTTATGGGGATGGAGRGGAGAACTTTGCTGGCAGTCAGTGKTGAAAATTTTGGGGAACTGCAGGCTGAGCTTGGAGCTCTGCCGAGGTGGGGACCCCTCCATGGCTCCCAGGGGGCTCTCGGGRGAGGGTAGAGCAGAGCCCAGCCCAGCTTTGCTCCGAAGGGCTCGGSCTCGTTGCTGTTAGCCCGTGCCTCGCCTCTGCCCGTTCGGAGGGGCGGGCACAGCGCTGACCTTGACAGCCGAGCCTTCCTCCTTCAGCGCAGCGTGGGCCCAGCGCGGAGCTGCGGGCAAGCTCCGGCCCGGCGGGGCTCCCCATCTGCTCCGGGAGGAGGCGGGGGGGCCGCGCTTCTGCTGCCCCCCGCCCCCAGCCCCGCGGCCGGCCGGGCTGTTGGCGCTGCCAGCCCCACCGAGCCGGGGGTGGGCAGGGGGCTGGCGGCCGGCCACCACCGCCGCACCACGGCAGAGCAGCCCCTGCCCGAGGCTGCCGAGAAAACCCAGCCCCGGCCCTGCTGCCGCGGCCCCACCGCCTCTCACAACCCCGGGAGGGCACGACCTGGCCGACAGACAGCTCTGACCTACTTCTCATTCAAGTGGCTTCTGGGCAGCTGCCAGGGGGAGTGTCCTGTGGCCGCAGAGCCTGGCCCGGCCCTGGAGGAAGGGCTTAAGCTTGTGTGGAGCTGCCGGAGCAGTCCCCATCTGAAGCCTCTCTGTGTTCCCCTGCTCTAGTTCGATGATTTCTCCCGGGATTTGTGTGTCCAGTCGCTCTTGGAGATCATGGACATGTTCTGTGACCGCCTCAGGTACTGTGTGGTGTTCCAGCACTGCCAGCTCTGCCCTGGCTGTGCCATGGGCAGAACCAGGAACCAGCAGAGCCTGGGGTCCTGTCTGATCCCMGAATACTCACCTTGGCAGAGGAAGGCAGGTTCCCCCTCCAGCTCTGTGTCCTTTACCAAGTTGCTGCCTCGTGAGTGCCAGCACAGGGACAGCAGAGGGGATCCAAACCCCACCAGCTTTGTGAGAAGCTGCCAGAAAAACYCCCMTATTCTGAGAGAAACCTCACTGTGCTTTTCCTTCCCAGTTCAGCTGGATGGKGTGGGTGTAAGACCCCATGGTCCAAGGGTCTCTATTTCCTTTCCCTCTGCACCTTCCCAAGCCCCAGCTGCGTGTCCCAGTCTGGTCCTGCCCTAGGCACTGCGTTGTTTTTTTCCTTTATGCTCTTCCGCTGGTGTTGCAGGACCCAGGGGAGTCCAGACAATTCAGRCCACAAAAACTTTTTTAGAAAGCTCAGAAATCTTCCTGTTAACCCCTGACAGCCTCTTCTGGGAGGCAGGAGCGTGTGGCAGTGACAGTGGGAGGAGAAGGAGGATGAGGAAGGGTCTTCAATGAGATGAAACGAAGCAGCAGCAATGAATATGCATCAGTGGCAGATGTTGACAAGGAGCTGTCGCTGGCCAACTGCAGAGCCAGCCCTTAATCCTCTCCTGCCTGCTCTGATCCTCTGCTTAATTTGATCAAAACTTCTGGCCCTGATGATTTGTGCATCAGGAGGGGAAAGCGTTCACCTCTTGCAGCACACTGATCAATGCTGAGCCTCCCTTAGCAAGATAATTTGATTAAAAGCTTGGAAAGTTTCCCTGTAGTGGAGAGGCCAGCGAGGAGGCTGCATGGTGGGGGCTGGGGGTCTCCTTCCCCCTGGCACAGCAGGAATTCTGGTGGGATGAGCAGATTGAGATCTACAACAGACGAGTAGGCTGGGAGCACAGGACCAGGCTTTGGGTTCTCCAGCCTACCCAGTGTCCGTGCCTCAGTTTCCACACTCACAATGAGCATATTCCCACTTGTCTCCTRTCCCAGCTGCCACGGCAAGGCTGAGGAGTGCATCAGCCTGTGCAGGGCGCTRCTCAGTGCCCTCACCTGGTTCCTGCGCTGCGCCACCTTCTACGCCGAGAAGGTGAAGGATCCGCTGGAGCAGGCRGCAGCAGAGAACCAGCTGAAGATGTGCCTGGAGAGGCTGGAGAAGGTGCTCAGCAGCACCAAGAACCGTGCCCTGATCCACATTGCCAAGCTGGAGGAGACCTGTACGTCCCTGCCCCGCGTGCTGGCCCTGGAGAGATGTCATTGGCACCTCTCCCTTCCCCCTGCCCGGCTCCTGCCGCATTGTCCCTGCGGCTCCGAGCCCATCCATCTTCCAGCCCTGTTGCTGGAACCGTCTCCTCCCTGGCTCTGTGCCACTCTCTGCCCCCTCCCCTGCGTGCTGCCTTTGGAAGAGGAGCAGAATTAATGTGAAGGCTGCGGGAGCTGTTCCTGGGTGCGCTGTGCTCCCACAGCCTGGCACAGCCCCACACCTTCATCTGTATCTGGCCAGGAGGCTGTGCCAGGCTGGGCTTGGGGTGGSACCTGCTGGGAACACACAGACCCCTGGGTTGGGCTTGCATCACCAGTGGGGACTCCCAACCTCTTCAGCCTGCTGTGGGTCTTGGAGCTGGCCTGCTTGGTTTCCCCATTTCCCTTCACTGAATCTCTGCCTTCCCTCCCCAGCCTCCTGGAGCACTGTGGAGCAGTCCCTGGTCAAGCTGGGAGAGAACCTGAACAACCTTGGCAGCTCCCCGCTGCGGAGCCAGGCTGATGACTGCGTGTCCCTCATCAAGAGGTGGCTGTGTGCTGCTGCACAACGGGCTCAGGGGGTAAAATGGGTCTAAACCTCAGTCTGAGCCCCCAGAATCCTGCTCTGAGGCTCCTGCCTGCCTGCACACTGGCTCCCTGCTTCCCCATCCCTTCCCTGCTCCAGCAGGGGCTGYCCAGAGGAGAGAGGACAGAGCTAGTAGTGACTTGTTGCAGAGGAGTCTTACCCAGGGGTTGCTCCTCTGGTGACCCTGAGACCTTTTACTATCCCTGCTCTGGATCCCCCTGGAATTGCTCCCAGGGCCCGAGGGCTTGGCTGAGCCTYGGAGCTCCCAGGTGTTCCAGTGTCCTGCCCCAGGGGCAGCAAAGGTCAGGGGTTTGGCCAGGGAATGGGAGTGGGACAGGAGGAGCAGGAATCTGTCCCTGCAGGGCTCCAGTGACCCTGTGCTGTCCTCTTCCACCCAGCATCCCCACCATGCTCTCAGTCCACTCAGAGCAGCTGMACAAGACAGGCTTCCCCACCGTGCACGCCGTGGTGCTGCTGGAGGGCACCATGAACCTCACAGGAGAGACCCAGCCCCTGGTGGAGCAGCTGATGATGGTGAAGAGGATGCAGGTACAGAAGTGACAGTGTGTTCTGCTCGGGCAGCCTGGGGCTGTGGGGCCAGGCCATGTGCCTTCCCTGTGCTGGTCCTGCTCCAGGGGAGCAGCAGGAGCCCATCAACACCTCAGCAGGGCTTTGGCTGTGCTGGGGGATGTGCTTTGCTGCCAGCCCAGCACTGGGAGGGTTTGTGTGTGTGCCCCACAGCGCATCCCCTCCCCTCTCTTCGTGCTGGAGATCTGGAAGGCCTGTTTTGTGGGCCTCATCGAGTGTCCTGAGGGCACAGAGGAGCTCAAGTGGACAGCCTTCACCTTCCTGAAGGTAGGACCCAGCCCCAGCACCAAATCCCTGCYTGCTGCTGTCCTTTCCCTGCTCCTGCTGAGGTCTGAGCTCTGCCAGAGCAATCAATCCTTCTTCCTTGCAGTGTGCCCCTTGGGGTGCCCACACCCCACAGTGTGCCCCTCGAGGCATCCCCCATCCTACAGTGTGMCCCTCAAGGTGTCCCCCATCCCACWGTGTGCCCCTTGGGGTGCCCACACCCCACAGTGTGCCCCTCACCCCACAGTGTGCCCCTTGGGGTGCCCMCACCCCACAGTGTGCCCCTCACCCCACAGTGTGCCCCTCGAGGTGACTCCCACCCCACAGTGTGCCACTCACCTTGTGTCCCTTGGGATGTCTTCCAACCCCACAGTGTGCCCCTCACCCACTCAGAATTCCCCTTTGGTTGCCCCCACACCCCAAAATGTGCCCCTTAGGGTGTCCCACTCCTCACAATGTGGTCCTCAGGGCRATCCCCACTCCCCACAATGTGCCCCTTGGTGTCCACCCCACCTGAGCCCACTCCAGCCCTCCTGTCACCCCCTGAGCATCAGCTTTGCTGTCAGGGGCCTCTTTTCAGCCCAGCCTCATTTTGTTTGGCAGAGTGAGTTTTCCTGAGATGTTTTGGGGGAAATGTGGYTCCAGGTGATGGTGGAAGGACACTGCAGAGGGGAACAGGGGCACAAAGTCCCCTGGGTGCACACACTGCTCCAGAAATGCTGCTTTCCTGGGGCTGGGAGAGCAGCTGTGTGCAGCTGTGTTGGTGTGGGCTGGTGCTGCTGGGGGGTCCCAGCTGTGGAATGGGGTCAGCCCTCATGTCACTCTGTGCCCTGTGTCTTTCAGATGCCCCAAGTGCTGGTTAAACTCAAGAAGTATCCCCAAGGGGACAAGGTGAGACTGATGGTGCTGTACCTGCATGGGGAAATGTTTCCTGTCCCAAAAACCTTCCCTGCTGGAGCAGGTGGGGACAGGGGGAGGTGGGCTGGTGAGCTGAGTGCTTGCTTTGTGTTTGTCAGGATTTCACTGAGGATGTGAACTGTGCCTTTGAGTTCCTGCTGAAGCTGACCCCTCTGCTCGACAAAGCCGACCAGCGCTGCAAGTGAGGGAGTGCTCAGCATGGCCACAGCTGCCACAAGCACCCTGTCCTCAGTGTGGGGTGCTGGGGCAGCTCCTGGCAGGGCTGGGTTGGTTTCTGATCCCGTTTCTTCTTCCTGAGGAGCTGCTGCTGCTGCCACACGAGTGAGGCAGTGAGGGTGTGACAGCTGAGTCACGTGTGTGACACCCAGAGCTGCTCTGGACCCTGCAGCACCCTCASAGGGGTGGGACAGGGCCAGCAGGGCAGCTCATGATCCCCCTGCCCTGTGGCACTGTCTGGGGTGACAGGAATGCTGTCCTTGGGGCTACAGCTCTCCTCTCTCTTCCAGCTGCAACTGCATGAGCCTGCTCCTGCAGGAGTGCAGCAAGCAGGGGCTGCTCTCCGAGGCCAACATGAACAACCTCATTGACAAACGGTACAGCCACCCCAAAGTCTGGGGAACCCCCACAAGGGGGGYTGGAGCAGCTGGTTTTGGGGGGGAGCATGAGGGAGCAGCTGTGCTGACACTGAGGGACTGCACCTGGGACATGCATGGTGGCCTGAGGGGACAGGATGCTGCTTTTGGGACAGGTTGGGTACAGGCAGAGTCTGTCCCCYCAGACAGGCAGCTGGTGGTGGCCTGAGGCAGTGGCTGTCCTTTGAGGGWGCCATGGGTGGGTGGAGGGAGGCAGGGTGATGGATTCCTACACACTGACCCTTCTTTGGGGTCCCCCAGGGCCGCAGACAAGGAAAACTCTCCATCCCTGAAATCGGCCGAGAACGCCAACATCCAGCCCAACCCTGGGCTCATCCTGAGGGCTGAGCCCACTGTCACCAACATCCTGAAGGTCAGTGCCCTTCTGCAGCCCTGCTGGGCTGGCTGGGCTCAGGCCTGGAGCCCTTTGCCAGCAGCATCAGTCTAAGCAGGCAGCCAGGGTGCTTGGGAGGCGCTGGATTTCTCCCTGCCCTGGGGTGGAGTAGTGGAGGAATCACTCAAGCCTGGCTGCTCCATTGTGGAGATGAGGAGCTCCCCTCCTCCTTCCTAGGAGAAGCTGTCAGGTGGCATGTCATCAGTGCCAGCAGCCTGAGCCCAGCCAGCTCTGCCCGTCCTGCTCAGCTGCTCTCTGTATCTCCCCTCTTCTCTGGGGACTCCCCCTGTCCCTGTGTCACTCTGGTTGTTTTGCTGCTACTGAGTGACAGGGGATGTTTTCCTGCTGGTGGCAGGGGCTCAGAGRTCTCCATYCCACCTCTCCCAAATCCAGCAGGTCCCTGCTCCTCAAGGTCTCAGGGACAGCTCTTGGAACTGATCAACTCTGTACCCAAAAAGCTGGAGTTYGCTGCTACTCTGTAGCACAAATCCCCCATGACTTCCATTTCCTCTTACTTTTTTGCTTGTAGACCATGGATGCAGATCACTCCAAGTCCCCTGAGGGCCTGCTGGGGGTCCTGGGTCACATGCTGTCTGGGAAGAGCCTGGACTTGCTGCTGGCAGCAGCAGCAGCCACTGGGAAGCTGAAATCCTTYGCTCGGAAGTTTGTCAAGTGAGTGTCCCACCTGGGTGGCACTGTGACTGGTAACCAGGGGGCTGGGGGAACAGGCAGCCCCCTAATCTGCCCCCTAAGCAGGGCTGGGTGTGCCTGTGGCCCTGTGGAGCACTGGGGAGGGCTGGGATCTCAGGGATGCTGCACCCCACAACTCCCCATCTTTGCATGAACAGGACAGAGAATTGGAGCCAGGCTGGTGTGGGGTGTTCAGAAAACTGAAGGCTGTGGCCAAGCCCTGGATCCAGGGCAGTGTGTCCCTGCCTTCTGCAGACACACATGTCCTAACCAGTGCACACACAGCAGCACACCCGTGGGGCTGTGTGATGGGCTCCCCCAAGGTGGCTTGGGGGGTCTGTTTGGGGGGTCTGTGCTCTGAAACCCACAGAGCTGGCTCTGAGGAGAGCCCACTGGTGTGGGTGAGCAGCTTGGCTGGACCTGTGTGGCCACAGGGAGCAGAGACAGGGAGGAGGTGACATCCCTGTGGTGCTGGAGGGTGTCTGCAGAGCTGGGCCTTGCATCTCCTGCCYCTCTGTGCTGGGCTGGAGTTTGGGGGGGTTCTGCAGGCCAGGCAGCCCCCTGCTTGTGTCAGAGCTGGGAATTGTGTGGTTGGACTGATCATGCTTTGCTGCCACTCTCTGCCCCTCCAGGCTGAATGAATTCACCAAGCAAATCACCGGGGAAATCTGTGAGTGCRTGTTCGTCCGTGCGTGGGGTGATTGGAGCTGTGCCCCCCCTGCTGCCCCTGCCGGGGTGCTCTGGGGCCTGCCTGGGTTAAACTGGGACTGGCTGTGGCACCAGAGCCAGCTGAGCTGTGCCAGGCCTGCCTGGGGGTGCTGGCAGGGAGGGGGTGCCCTGTGCCAGCAGGATTTGGGCTCCTGGGGACATGCTGCCTTCATGTGTGTGTCCATCCCAAATCTGGGGTGTTCCCGTGGGCTCCCTCTCCCCAGCTGAGCCTGGGGGCCCCTTGGCTCCCTCCCTGGAAGGGGTGATGTGTCAGCACAGCCCAGATAAGGACTCTGACTCCGTGTGATGAAACTTGCAGAGTGCTCTGACCTTCCATGGTGAGGGGGGCCCCACTTGGGCTGGGGCTGCCCAGAGGAGGCCAGAGCTGCTCTGGGGGCTCAAGCAGAGGCAGATGAGGTGGGGGGAGGCACTTGGAACATCCCTTTGTTCACACTGGGGGCATTAAAAACTCTGTGTGGGGAAAACAGGGCCCCCATTCTTGTGGGGTTCTGCTTCCCTCCTCCTGCTGAGGCCAGAGAGCCCCAAGGTTTTTATTTCTCCTCCCTCAGCCAAGAGTGGCCCAGTCCGGGCTCTGCTCTTTGACATCTCCTTCCTCATGCTGTGCCATGTGGCCCAGACCTATGGCTCAGAGGTAAGGATCCTTTGGGGAGGATGAGAGGGTGGGACTGGATCCTGTGAGGGAGGGGAAGGAYGAGGCTGGATCCTAAGAGGAGCTCTCAGATCTGCCAGCTCAGCCCCTGCGCTGCTGCAGCCTATCAGCCTCCTCTAGTGGCCAGCCTGCCACTGTCCCTCCTGTCCCCACTGTCCCTGCAGCCACTTCATAGCCCAGAGCACAGCACCCAGTGCCTGTCACCTGGAAATCTGTCCCTGGGGCTCTCTGGGTGCCAGGTGGTGGTACAGGACTGGCTGTCACCTCCCTGAGGACTTGGGCTGTGCTCCATTGGTGGGATCAGTGGGAATGCTGCTTCCAATGGCCTTGMAGCTCACCAGACTGCTCCCAGTTTGCCCCTCCAGTTTGGCACTGGTTGGCATGGCCAGGCAGTGTCAGCTCTCCCTGTCTAGGGAGGAACTCGCAGCCCTGCTCAGGAAACCACTTTTGGTTGCATGAAAATTCTCCAGGTTTCGACATCTGAGTGTGCTGGGAGGCGAAACGATACCGAAACCCTGGGAATGCAGAGAGGGGGAGAGAAGGGTCCTGCCCAGCCAGCCCAGGGAGCAGGGAGGGGAAAACAGGCAGGGATGGATGTGCCCAGGGCTGTGCAATGAGATCTCATCCCCCACTCCCATCCCAGCAGCTTTCCTGCCCAGCTGCTGCTGAACAGATGTGCGAAACTTTTTTTGGACAAAAATAGTGTCCCCTGGGTGACACAGGCTGAGGGGAGGAAGTGACGTGTGGGGTTCCCAGCTCATGGCCCCTACAGGGGTGACCCCAGCCCTAGGGACCTTGTGTTGGCTTGATGGGGTGGGGGAACAAAGGACTTGTTTGAGCTGGACACTGTGACCCCGTGGCCACACTCCCAGCTGGCCTGGCATCTCTGCTCTGAGCTGGGCTGTGTTCTGCTGGGGAGCACCCTGGTTTTAGAGGAAACCACAACCCACAGAGGGRAAACCAGTGCCTCAGAGGGCCTGACCAGTGCCCTGCTGGGGCCTGACCAGTGCCTGTCCCTCCCTCCGGGCCACAGGGCGGCGCTGTTCCCACGGCCATGAGCCCCCGAGGGTGGGGACAGACCCCAGGGTGGGGGACAGACCCCAGGGTGGTGACAGACCCCTGAGTGGGGGACAGACCCCAGGGTGGGGACAGACCCCTGGGTGGGGACAGGCCCCTGGGTGGGGACAGACCCCAGGGTGGGGACAGACCCCAGGGTAGGGGACAGACCCCAGGGTGAGGGACAGACCCCAGGGTGGGGACAGACCCCTGGGTGGGGGACAGACCCTCAGCTGGGGACAGACCCCAGGGTGAGGACAGACACCCAGACTGAGGATCCCCAGCAGGGTCCCCACCTGGGAATGGGGATGCAGACCCCGTGTTGGTTCCTTTCCAGGTGATCCTGTCAGATTCCAACCCTCCAGGGGAGGTGCCCTTCTTTGAGACCTGGATGCTGACCTGCATGCCTGAGGAGGGGAAGATCCTCAACCCTGACCACCCCTGCTTCCGCCCGGATTCCACCAAGGTGGAGTCCCTGGTTGCCCTCCTCAACAACTCCTCTGAGATGAAGCTGGTGTAAGAGCCCACCCGTGTGCCCACCCTGCCAGGTCTGGGGGGAGCCCCCAGCCCCACAGCTGGGTCTGAATCCCCATTTCTCTCCCTGACAGGCAGATGAAGTGGCACGAGGTGTGTCTGAGCATCTCAGCTGCCATACTGGAGATCCTCAATGCCTGGGAGAATGGAGTCCTCACCTTTGAGTCSATCCAGGTGGGGCTGCTGGGGGGCAGAGTGGAGCTGAGGAGGGGACAAGGGTCCAGAAGCTCTGGGGTACCCTGTTCTCCTGCCCTGATCGCTCTGGCAGCTGCCTTGGAGCTCGGAAGTGGGAAACTGATGTGGCTTCAGCCCCTTGTTCCTGCTCCAAAGTGCCCTGTGGGTGGCAGTGGGACTGGCAGGGACAGTGTCACCCATGGAGGAGAGAAGGGCTGGGACCTTGCAGTCAGGACCCACAGCCCTGGGAGGTGATGGCTGCACACCCACCTGGCCGTGCTTGTCTCCTCTCTTAGAAAATCACAGAAAACATCAAGGGGAAGGTGTGCAGCATGGCAGTGTGTGCAGTGGCCTGGCTGGTGGCCCACGTCCGCATGCTGGGCCTGGATGAGCGGGAGAAGTCGCTGCAGATGATCCGGCAGCTGGCCACGCCCCTCTACGGGGAGAACACGCTGCAGTTCTACAACGAGCGGTGAGCTGGGGCCGCGGGCCTGCTCCTGCCCTGCAGCTGTGTCCCAGGGCCACAGCTCCTGCCCTGCTTCCCCTTTTCCCCTTCCTGATCCTGTGCCATCTCCTGCCCTGCTTCTGCTGCCCAGTGCCATGCTGCCTCCTGCCCCCTTTCCACTTTCCAGTGCCATCATCTCCTGCCCTTCTTCTTGTTCCTAGTGCCATGCCATCTTCCCTGTTTCTGCTTCCCAGTGCCATGCTATTCTCTGCCCTACTGTCCCTTCCTGGTGCTGTGCTATCTCCTGCCCTGCTGTCCCTTCCCAATGCTGTGCCATTCTCTGCCCTGCTGTCCCTTCCAATGCTGTGCCATTGTGTCTCTGTGCCCTGCTGTCCCTTCCAGTGCCATGCCATGTTCTGTCTGTGTGCCCTACTGTCCCTTCCCAGTGTTGTACCATTCTCTATCTCTGTGCCCTGCTGTCCCTCCCCAATGCCATGCCACTCTCTGTGCCCTGCTGTCCCTTCCCAATGCCATGCCACTCTCTGTGCCCTGCTGTCCCTTCCCAGTGCCATTCTCTGTGCCCTGCTGTCCCTTCCCAATGCTGTGCCATTCTCTGTGCCCTGCTGTCCCTTCCAGTGCCATGCCATGCTCTGTGTGCCCTGCTGTCCCTTCCCAGTGCCATTCTCTGTGCCCTGCTGTCCCTTCCCAATGCCATTCTCTGTGCCCTGCTGTCCCCTCCCTGTGCCCTGACCCCATCTCTCTGTCCCAGCGTGGTGATCATGAGCTCCATCCTGGAGCACATGTGTGCGGACGTCCTGCAGCAAACGGCCACGCAGATCAAATTCCCCTCCACTGGCATGGACACCATTCCCTACTGGAACCTTCTGCCCCCCAAGAAGCCCATCAAGGAGGTTCTGACCAGCGTGTTCACCAAGGTGCTGGAGAAGGGCTGGGTCGACAGCCGCTCCATCCACATCTTCGACACCCTGCTGCACATGGGGGGGGTCTACTGGTTCTGCAACAACCTGGTCAAGGTATGAGAGGGCAGGAGGGACTCCTAGTGCTGGGCAGGGTGCTGAGGCCAGGAATGGTGGGTCTGGTTTGTGTTCCCAGTGTCCTGGGTTCTCGGGTWGCTGTTGTTAATTGCTGCCCCRAGATRTGYAGGATGTCTCTGCTTYRGCCYRYGTGGCTGAGGAACGAGTCTGGACTCTTCACTTTTTGGTCTTGAGRTTGTTTATCAATTCYTATCTATAAAATTTTCTTTCTGCCCAGCMGAGGTCTGCTCAGCAGGGCAGCCACAGGCACTCTGASYGCCCCYGGGGYGGTGTTGTCCTTTTATACTACAAACTACATAGAACATATTTACACTTAATTCCCAATACCTATCACCTRTGTTAGACAGTGCACTTCTACTCTARACCAATCCCAAAGTGCCARCATCACTGCAGAAAATGGAGAACAASAAGAAGAAGAARAAAGGCTRGACATGCCCAAGTTCCTCCATCTTGTCCTCATAACYCCCATACCAAAAATCCTAAAATCTACATTTTCACCCTGTGATCATTTTRTTATTACACCATTCAAACCTCTGGGACTTTCAGGTCCTCATACAAAGTTGGYAACTTGCTCCAGGGGTCAAAATCAAATCCCCAGGTGTTYTGKGCWGYGTGCCAGGGTCTCCAAGCCCCCCGGTGGGGTCCTCAGCAACTCTGGGCACCCGGAGGGATGCACTGAGTTCTGGCACTGGGTGTCCCTGGGCTGGGTGCTGGGACAGTTCTGGCACTGTTCTGGGCAGGGCCACATCTCCCCTCCACCCTGCAGGAGCTGCTGAAGGAGACAAGGAAGGAGCACACACTGAGGGCTGTGGAGCTGCTCTATGCCATCTTCTGCCTGGACATGCACCAGCTGACACTRACACTGCTGGGCCACATCCTGCCCAACCTGCTGACAGACTCCTCCAAGTGGCACACCCTCATGGATCCCCCTGGGAAGGCCCTGGCCAAGTAAGACCCCCAGAGCAATGGAGACTGCCTCCTCAAGGCCTSTTTGGGGAGATGGGGGGATGATCTGTGCTGGGATGAGGATCCCAGCTACCCAAATCCCACTCTGGCTTTGGCAGTGCCAGCAGTTCCCACTCTGGTCCCCATTCCCTGCTGTCACCTGAGGAGGAGGAGGAGGAAGCTGCTGTGTGCCACACCCCATTGTCAGGTGGGCTGGCAGCACCTGGCTGTGTCCCTGCTCTGTCCCCAGGCTCTCTGTTTGGTGTGCCCTGAGCTCCTACTCCTCCCACAGCAAGGTCCAGGCCTCAGCCCGGCAGAAGAAGAGGCACAGGGAGGACATTGAGGTGTGTCTGGATGGGGCAGGGGCTGCCTGGGGGCTCTCTGTGCCCAAAAGCAGCAGTGGGTGGGTAAATCCASACTCCCTGCCCAGCTTTTCTGGGTTCTCTGAGGCCTTCCAACCTTAAAATTCAGGATTCTCCTTTCTCTTTTCTGGGCAAGGGGCTGTAACGAGCTGCTCAGCATGAGTCCAGCTTAAACTGGGGTGCTCTGGGTGAGCAGAGATCAGATGCTGGGCTGTGGGGCTGTGCAGAGCCCAGGGTGGGTGACCAGCCCTGTGCAGGGTGAGGGGCTGGTGGGGCTGACCCCCCTGTCCCCCCAGGATTACATCAGCCTGTTCCCACTGGATGACACCCAGCCCTCCAAGCTCATGAGGCTGCTGAGCTCCAACGAGGAGGATTCCAACATCCTCTCCAGCCCCAGTAAGTGCAGGAGGGGAGAGGGGATGGCTGCCCTGCCTCCCTGTCCCTTTTGGGTGTGAAATGTGCATTTGCACAAAACCCCTTCCCTTCCCAAACKGGCCGGGTGAGGGTTTAGAGCTCTCAAGTGTTTTTTGAGTTATCTTGGAGTTTTTGCATTTGGGAAAAGCCAATTTCTTTATAAGTGTTTTTTGAGTTATCCTGGAGTTTTTGCATTTAGGAAAAGCCAATTTCTTTATTTTTCTGGTAAGAACAACTTCAAAGGATGACATTACCCTTTCCTTTCATCCCAGTGCCCCACACCCTAGGAGCTCAGGGGGTCTTTGTGTCCCTCCAGCCATCCCTCATGAGCTGGAGATGACATTCCTGGTGTCTGGGGCCAAATCCTGACATTGCAGTGCTGTTAACAAAGCTGAGGCAGAGCAGATGAGGCCCCTGGTCACATCCTGGTCCCTGCAGTGTCACGGGTTACGACATGGGGGGGTCCATGTCCTGCCCAGTGGSTGCTGTCWCAGTTCCCACATACATTGTCCACACTCCTGGGCAGTGAGTCAGGACATTCTCAGGTCATTGTTTCTCCCTTTATCCCAAATTACTCTAGATATTAGTTTTCGACACATCCATTGACCTTCAGTTTCAGTTTGGTTTCATTACTGTTGAAATATGGGCTTTTCCCTTTATTTCACTTATCTTCTTTTACCTCCTGAGGCAGTCCCACCTCTTCCCAGTGACATTCAGGACTTTTTTGGGCTATTTGCTGCAGTGATGTGGAAATGCTGCTTCCTGCAGGCACCATGAAACTCATGTGATTCCATGAGAAAAGTGTGGGAGGGCTTTCTTTTTCTGGTGAGCATCCTCAGAGCAGCACAAGGTGGATCCTGCAGATTAGGGCAGGGGCTGTGGGATGTGCACAAGATCCTTCCCAAAGGGATTCCCATCCCACTGGAGCAGACCTGACCCAGTTSTTCCCACAGGAGTTGCCCAGCAATGCTTCACAGCTGGGGGGCAGCTCAATCCTCCTGCTCTGTCCCAGGATTTGCTGCTAGATTTGGACRTGCTTCAGCTCTGATAGCTGGATTGCACCCTGACAGTGAGATGGGAGGGCTGCTGTGCAGCTGTTGAACATCTGGCTCGCACACAGGATGTGTAATGTGTGTGTTGCTGCTGTTCTYCTCTGCTCCTGATCATGACACTCATGACACCACRTGTCACACCCCAAAAGCAGCGTGGGAAACCTGCCTGGGCTCCGTGTGGGCTGGCAGAGGGGACAGGGATGGGGCAGAACCATCTGTGCTGTGTTTTTGGGGTGCCCCATTGGGTACAGGGGTCCTAAACCTCTTCTGCTCCACAGTTGCCTCATGGCAAAGCCTCTCCCAGAGCTGGGTGACCCTGAGTGGCCAGAGCTGGCCAGTGTGGGCACAGTGGCTCAGCCAAGGGGGCCATGAGGCTGTTCCTGACTCTGTTCCTGCCCACAGATCGTTCCATGAGCAGCTCACTCTCTGCCTCCCAGCTCCACACTGTCAGCATGAGGGACCCTCTGAACCGGGTGCTGGGTAAGGTGGGGATGGCTCYGTGGGGTCACAYCCGACCACTGGGACACCAGTGGGAAGGTCAGGCCTCCCAAAAGTCACCTGACTGTTGCTGTCTCCCTGTCYCCACAGCAAACCTCTTTCTGCTCATCTCTTCCATCCTGGGGGCCAAGACAGCTGGCACCCACACCCAGTTTGTGCAGTGGTTCATGGAGGAGTGTGTGGAGTGCCTGGAGCAGGGCAGCCGTGGGAGCATCCTCCAGTTCATGCCCTTCACCATGGTGGGTCCAGTGACACCCCTATCCCTGCTTGGGGAATGCCCCAGGGGCCCACAGGATGTGGGACACACCTGTGCTTCTCCTCTGTCCTTGGGCAGGTTTCTGAGCTGGTGAAGGTGTCCACCATGTCCAGTCCCAAAATTGTCCTGGCCATCACTGACCTCAGCCTGCCCCTGGGCCGCCGCGTCGCCGCCAAGGCCATCGCTGCCCTGTGAGCTGGGCTGCTCCAACCAGGGGGGATCCCTGCTCTGGGGGGATCCCTGAGGAGCCCAGGGATCTCCCTGGTGCTCTGCATGCCTGGGATCCCTGAGGAGGAGCCCAGGGATCTCCCTGGTGCTCTGCATGCCTGGGATCCCTGAGGAGGAGCCCAGGGATCCCCCTGGTGCTCTGCATGCCTGGGATGGTCCCTGTCACTGCAGCTGCTGGAGGGCTGCTCCCTCAGCACACAGAGCCATCTCCTTGCTCTTCCTCGTGGCACTTTTGAGACTGAGACACCTCCTAATTTTTTTTTTTATTCTATAAATCAATCCTTTTGTACAACCAGCTTTTGCCTCATCTCTTTTGGGCTTCTGGGACTCCCCCAAACCCCTTGATCCTGGGGGTGATGGGGAGGCAGTGGCCAAGCCCTGTGCTGGGTAGGAGGGGAAATCTCCCTCACCCTGTCCTGGACCTGAGAGTGGCTGGTGGGCTGCCTGTGCTGCWCTCACTGGGTGGGGCAGGGATGCTTCCCTGCTGTGCTGTCAGCCACAAGCAGGATCTTGTTGGGAATTCTGCCACGTGAGCGTGAGGTCTTGTTGGAATTCCTCCCCATGAGTGTGAGTTCTTATTGGAATTCCCTTTCCATGAGTGTGAGTTCTGTTGGAATTCCTTTCCATGAGTGTGAGTTCTTATTGGAATTCCTTTCCATGAGTGTGAGTTCTTGTTGGAATTCCTCTCCATAAGTGTGAGTTTTTGTTGGAATTCCTCTCCATGAGTGTGAATTCTCTTTGGGATTCCTCCCTGGGAGTTCAGTCCGTGCTGAGCATGGGCAGTGGGTGAGTAACTGTGGCCTCACCAGCACCACACCAGCCTCGTGCTGGGACAGGCTGCCCTGGGACTGTCCCCACACCCTGCCAGCTGCTCCAGCAGTGAATCCTCCAAGAGCTGTCATGAACTCTTGTCCCYGAGGCAGTGGCAGTGCCAGGGCAGCTGCACCTCTGCCCCTTCCACTGGTGTTGATTCACAAGAAAGGGGAAAGTGGGGCCAGCAGGTACCAGCCCTTCCCTCACTGTGACTCCAGTGGGGTTCCCAGCCCTGTTTTGGGGGGCTCTGAAGGGAGATGGGGCACAGGGGGATCCTGGAGTGGTGCTGCAGGGGTTGGGTCAGTGCTGGCCAGGGATGAGGCTGTGGGATGGTGACTCAGGGCTGGGCTGACCCCATCTGATCCCAGCATGAGCTCAGCTCCTGGCAGCCCCCAGGCTTTGCTGGAAGGAGGGACCCTGATGCACTTGGGGTAGCTGTGGGTGTTGCTGGTCCTTGGCTTTCACACACAGAGCATCTTCCCCTTCCCACTGCCCTGGCCCCCATCCGGGGCAGCCGTGAGCAGCTGCGGGGCTGGCTGGGGCTGATGGAGCCCTGCACACACCGGGATGGGCTGGGATGAGCCTGACGCTGGTGTGAGTCCCACCCCGAGCTGGCACTGACCCCCCCGGGCACCTCTGCTCGCCCAGGGGCGGCTCTTTACCGTTAGCCCGGAGCAAAGAGCAGGACCTGGCGTGGCCTTCCCAGCTCTGTCAATATTTGCCRAGGCAGCTCCATGCCTGGCGTTGGCACCGGCGCTTCCTCTTACAGGAAGGGGCTGGAGCAGGAGAAGGGGGATTTCTGTAAGCACCCATGAGGCGGGAGAGGAAGGAGGGAACTGCYCACCCCATGGGTGAGGGCTTCCCCCTGGCAGTTTGTGATCCAGGGCTGGAAGCTGGGAGGCAGGAACTGGGAGCCCTGGCACCCCCCAGCACTGGGCTCTGTCCCTGTGTGGCTGGGATGAGTGTGCTGAGGGATGCTGCTTGTCATGGGATGTCAGCGTGGGCCCAGTGGCAGGAAATGGGGCTGGTGAAGCTGGGACAGCCCAGGGTGGGCAAACACCCATTGGGGAGAGGCTGGGGGTGCCCTTAGGGGCTTTCTAGGGCAAGGGAGATGCCCAGGGCTCTTCTAACATTGCTCATCCACATTGGGGGTGCCCCTTTTGTCCATCCACTCTGCCTTCCTCACTGCTGAAAGCTTCCTCCCACCATGGCACATCCCTGGGCACTGGGATGGCTCCTGGCACATCCCTGGRTAGATTCCCCGTGTCACAGCAGCAGCACAAGGGTGGTTGGAGACCCTCAGTGCCACCAGCTCCGGGGTGAGCCCACAAACCAGCTCTGGGCACGGCGCTGGTGCCCTGGGCGGGCGCGGGCGGCTTCCGGAGCTTTCTAGGAATCGGCTCTTGCCCAAGCAGCCCTGCGGGYGTGGGAGGAAGTGGCCATCCCACAGCGCCTCCTGACCCTCAGCGGGCTCAGACCAGGGTGGGGGCACTGGGGGGCTGCATTTCATCTTTCTGAGCTGACACCAGCAGCCACAGCCCGCCCCAAAGCCCCATTCCCTCATCCCCCTTGTCTCTGTCCCTGTGTCCCCACACCCTGGCCACTCTGCCTYCCTCCCACGCAAGCAGGAGACAGCGGAACAGAGAGAGAGAGAGAGTGCAAAAATAGAGTTTATTTCCATTTTTATCACATAGAAAAAAAGCGGGTGTTTCTWGGGGCTCACCCAGCTGCAGCAATAAATACAGTACAAAACCCCCCACGCCCCAGAGCTCCCACACAACCACGGGACTGGGGCTGCGTCAGGCTCAGGAGGATGGGAATGTGTCCAAGTGGCTCCTTCCGGCCAGGGATGGGCACAAATAAGTTAAACTGCAATAAGTRCTCTGAGTTTAGCAGGGAAGGGGGACAGAGCAGAGATGCAGCTCCCCAAAGTGCTGGGGCTCCCCAGAAAAGCCTCATCCTGGTGAGGCTGCTGCATCCCTATGKTTCTTCCATCTTCCCTCCCTCCTTAATGGCTAATAAATATTAATTACTAGAAATAACACCCATCAGATGTGTCCCTGCAGGCTGCAGCCCAGACAGGGAGATGCTGCTCTGAAGCATCCTCATCCTGGGATGTTTTCCCATGGGATGATGCAGCAGCCCCAGCAGTGCAAGCCATGGGGAAACTGAGGCACAGGCAGTGCCAGCAGCAGCAGCTGTGGGGGCTCAGCCCAGCTCCAGAACCTCGTAGCAGAGATACGCTTGTGTTTAAATATTAAACAAGGGTGATGCTGCACAGGGACCTGTGCACGGATCCACCGCGGGATCCCCTGGCAGGGGGAGCATCCCCAGACAGATAAATATTAAATAGCCATAAATATTAAATAAGCAGGAAATGGGGTGCTCCCGGGATGTCCCTCAGGTGGGACATCCACAAGCAGGGGTCAGAGGCTGGCGAGGTGCCGCAGTGCCCGGTAYGCCGTCTCCAGGAACCGCTGGAAGTTGGCCAGGATGAAGAAGCCGCCGACTTGGTGGTGGAATTGGGAGGAGAAGGTGGGGACGGGGTCCTGGTTCTCTGTGGGGTACGTCACTGTGGCCAGGCCCAGGTCCTCCATCTGCARCCAGGCAGAGGCAGAGGCATCAGCTCCAGGCTTGGAGATGCCACCCTGCCCCAGTGTGCCCCTCCCGGGCATGCAGCTCCCACCGTGCCCACCCAACCTTGTGAATAACCCCTGCCATGTGAATGCAGCTGGCTACCATGCCCAGCCATCCGTGTGAATACAATTCCCCACTGTGCCTACCCATTTCTTGGGATACAGCTCCCACCCTGCTCACCCAACTCTGTGAATACAATCCCACCGGCCACCCATCTCCTTGGGATACAGCCTGCACCCTGCCCACCCATCCTTGTGAATACAACCCTGCCATTCCCACCACCAACGCCTGTGAATACAATCCCTGCCATTCCCACCCATCCCTGTGGATGCAGCCCCCATTGTGCCCACCCCTCCTTTGGGATGCAGCCCCTGCTTTACCCACCTGTCCCCCACACAAAGTCCCCCCTTTGCCCCCTCACCTGCTGCTGAATGTTGGAGGACAGGTTGGCCATGTCCAGCTGCAGGGTGTCCACCAGCCCAGCGTGCCCGGGCAGCAGGGCCCGGATGGTGGCCAGAGAGCCGTGGTAGACACGGAGGCCGGCACGGATCTGGCTGAAGCAGGTCTCCTGTGGTGGGCATGGCGTGGTCAGTGGGGCTGGGCATGGCCTGGCCACCAAGACAYGGAGGCTCTGGGGTGGCCTGAGCCGGGACAGAGCTGAGCAGCTCATGGCAGGGGTGGGCTGCCCGCACTCACTGCCTGGAAGGTGCGCCTGTGACACTGCTCCAGCGGCGCCTGCGCGATGTCCAGGTCCTGCCGCACCAGCAGCAGCTCGTCCTCCTTGCACAGCTGGAGGGTGTCACACTGTGGACAAAGGGGACAGGGTGAGGATACCAGAGGACCCCGACACACCCAGCACTCCCAACATCCCATCCCTGGGCTGTGGCACCCTGGAGTGGACCCTGTGCTGTGGGGACAGAGGTGTGGCTGTTGCGTACCCAGGAGGGTCACCATGTGTCCCCGGTGGGTGCCCCAACACCCCGGGGCTGAGCCTTGGGCAGTGCAGGGGACAATGCGGGTTCCTGGCCCTGCGGTGCCGATAAGGGCAGGGAGGGGGTCACCTTATCTGTGACCTCGCAGTGGCTGCCATCCCCCCTCGGCAGCGTGTGGGACTCACCACCAGGCGCTGCAGCGCAGCCACGTCCCCGCGGATCTTGCGGGTGAACTCGAGGTTCCTCTGCAGGAAGAGCTGGAARTCCTGGTCCCCTGAGAGCTCGATCAGTGGTGCCCCATGCAGAGCCCACCACGGCGCCCACAGCAGCACAGCCAGCAGCAGTGACAGCCCACCTGTGGGGACAGCTGCTCAGTGCCCACCCCGTGGAGCCCTGACTGCTCAGCCGGGATGGGCTCTGCAACCAGGACCACCCTGGGGATGGTGGCAGCAGCAGCGTGGCCTGGGGAAGGGACAGAGACCCCAAAAGGGGAGAGGGACCAGTGCTCCCAGTGCCAAGGGCAGCAGCAGGGGGCTCTGGATGTGTGCGTGCAGCAGGTGCTACAGGTAGGGTGGGTTTAGGGGTGCTTTGGGTGCTCTGGGGGCAGTGGGGGCAGTGGTCCTAGGGCAAAGTGGGTTTTAGGGGTGGTTTGGGGGCAGTGGGAGCAGTGGGTGCTGTGGTTGTGGGGGGCAATGGGTCCTGCGGGCAAAGTGGGTTTTAGGGGTGGTTTGGGTGTAATAGGAGCCATGGGGGAAGTGGGTGCAGTGGGAGCAGTGGCAGATGGGGGTGCTGCACGGCTACTCACGGGTGAGGAAGCACATGGTGGGTGCCCGGCTCGGTGTCTCCTCCTCTGTGCAGCGCGGCCCTGCCCAGCCCGGCCCGGCTCCTCTCGCTGCTGCCCGGCTGTGCTCATTGATCGGGGGGCATTTATAGTGCACGGGCCTCGGGGATTCTCACCGATGAGGCAACAGCGCGATTGCTTCACTGCCTTAATCACAGCATGCAAATCTCCCGGAGCGGGTGCTCGGCCGCGACCACAGCCTGGGGCTTTCCCGGGGCCGGTGGGCAGCGGTGCCCCTCGGTGTGGCTGCAGCTCCCGGKGCAGCCCAGGCAGTGGGGCGGGTGCCGGGACAGGGCAGGAGGTGCCTCGGTGACTCATTAACCTGCTCGCCGGGCTCCCACCACGCTGGCCAGGTGGGCCAGTGCCCAGCACAGCAGGGTCATRTGCGGGGTCACTCTCAGGGTCACTCGCAGGAGACCGGCCAAGGGGATGGTGGCTTCTTGCTGCTGCTGTCACTCTGGGGTTGTCCCCATCCCCGGCCCGCGTGGGCAGCACCCCCTGGCAGCTGCCCCACACATCAGAGTGGGTGCTGATGGTGTGACCTTTACGGTGGTGGCACCAACTGGAGTGAGACCCGGTCCAGGCAGGTGCTCAGGGCTGTGGCTCCCCGGGGCAGCACCACGGGGCCAGATCCTGCCCTGCTGGGCACTGTGGGGCCGGGTTGTGCCCAGAGCAGCACCAAGCACCGGCCCCATCRGGCTGACCCCACCCGCGAGGGGCCAATCCCCCCCTCTGGCCCTGCGGGGAAGAGGCTTCCAGGGCAGCCCTTGGCACGGGCTGGCTGCTCCCGGCCCCGTTGCGTTGACGAGGGAATTTTGGCTCGTGCCGGTTCCCGCAAGTCCTTCCAGGATCTGCTGGCCGGGTGCCAGCTGGCCGGCTCCTGCCCGGCACGGGCTGCCCGGGGCACGGGAGGCACCCGCTCCCCTCACAGCCCCGGCCAGGGTGAGCCCAGGGCAGCGCTGGCCTGGGGAGGCTCATTCTGCACCCCTGACCCCTGGCTGCGTCCCATCGCTGCCCTCCTGGAGGCTGTGGGGACAGGGACAGGGATGGGGACAGGGATGGGGACAGGGATGGGGACAGGGAACCCGGTCTCTGCAAGCTGCAGATGTTGGTGGGCACTGGGATGGGCCACACACCCAGTGGGGGAATTTGTGGGGTACAGTTAGTGGGGTACAGCCACAGCACCAGTCCCAGAAGCTGGAAGTCCTGGAARTTTCTGCCTCCAGCTGCAGCCAATCCATGAGTACCAAGCAGAGCCTTCCTGGCACARCCAGATGTGAACTCTAAAAATTACTGCTGACCTCCCTTCCAACCTGGCAGCACTAAACGTTCTGCCCTCTGGATGTGTGAAAGGACCTTGCCAGCAGAGACTGTTCATGGGATTTTTTGGGAGAAACAGCCCCCCCAGCTGTGCCTGTCCCCACCCTGGTGGCCATTGAGGGGCTCAGGGTGGTCCCCTCAGTCCGAGCACCCACGGGACCAGCCCAGAGGGTGAGGATCTGCCCTCTCAGCAGGATGGTGCTTTCAGGAATTGTGCTGGGGGCGTGGGGGGGTTGAATCAGTGCCCAAAGGCCCTGTCAGCTTTCCAAGGAAGGAAGTGGTTTCAAATCTGAAACTGGGGGTGTTGGGGGGAGGAGGTGGCCCAGCAAACCCCCCTCCCCCCACCATGGGGCTGGAGCTGCTCAGTCCAGGGACTGTTCCAAGAACCCATCCCATTCTGTTTCAGCCTCGTGGCCACCCTTCCTCTTCCTGGGGCCCAACCTGGGCACCCTCAGCCCTTTCCTGACATCTGYCAACTGCCCAGTGCTCTTGGGATGTCCCTGTGTCCCCAGTGCCAGCCCCAGCCCCCCCTGGCTGGGCTCTTGCCTTCTCTGATCCCCCCCAGAGCRGGAATGGGCTGGGACAGCCCCGCTCCTGACCTGCAGCCCTGGCTGCCATCCCGGCATGGGCGGGGCTGGGGGATTCCCAGATTTTCTCAGAGAACTCAGCCCAGATGCTGATGGGACCCACCTGGAGTGGCTGCATGTCCCCTGTCCCCATCACCCCCAGGGCTGGTGAGGCACAAAGGGGACTCTGTGCCTTTCCCGATGGAATCCTCCTGGGATACCATCCTGGAGCTGCTGGGGCCACTCCCAGCACCACTGAGACAAAGCTCCAGTCCCCCAGGATGGCCTGACCARACCCAGTCCCATCTCTGGTGCCTAGCCCCAGGGAGAGAGAGCAGAGACCCCAAAACCAGCCCCATACCCCTTCCCCATCCCAACAAACCCACAGCAGGAGCCACTTGGGCTGGTGTTTTTCCATCTTTTATTTTAAAAGTCATAATTGAAGTTTAACAAAGTTTGACCCCGTTGTGGGAGCTGGGAGGGCACCAGTGGAGACCCCACTCCTGCTCCCTCCAGCCCCGCTCCCCTCGCTGCCCCCCGGCATCGGCTCCGATGTCACCACAGGGATCCTTTGAAGGATGTTTTATTGGGGAGGGGGTCCCACCACAAGTGCAGGTGGTCAGGGGGTGTGGGCCCAGGGAACCCCCCTGTGTCCCCTCCCACAGTACAGACATGCAGGGATTTATAAAAGGGGGTCTGGGGGGGACGGAGGGCCCTGCTCAGCCACCATCTGTCCAAGGGACAAATAAAAAAGTACAGCCAGRGCCCAGGGTCACGGGAAACCGTCGTCATCGTCCTCTGCCATCTCCTTGGCAAACTCCAGGTCCTGCTGCTCACGCTCCCGGCGCTCCTGGAAAGCAAAGGCCGAGGTTGGTGGCAGGTGGGGACAGGAGCCACATCCTTCCTGTGGCCGTGGTGGCTGCAGAGATCTCACCTCTGCAGATTCCAAGTCCTTGTTGTAAGATTTGGGTGGGAACCTCATGGCCTGGAGAAAAAGAGGAGGGAGGAGCTCAGAGCTGAGCCAGCCCTGAGCCACGTCCTGCTGTCCCCACCAGGGAGCTGGGGACAGGCTGWGCTCACCTTCACGGACATGTTGTGGATGTCGAGGCAGAAGGAGATGCGCTGGTGGAAGGCCAGCTGGGGCTCCCGCGTGGAGTAGATGTCGATCATCTCCTTGGACTGCACGTAGCCCTTCTCGTGGTTGATGCTGGCCTCGATGACGCCGTCCCGGATGGCCTGCGAGCCCGGGCACGGGGCAGGGCACGGGGTGTCCCCAAGGGCTCACACAGAGCGGGCACGTGGCGCCCTGAGCGTYCCCCAGTTCTCCCTGGAGGAGCCTCAACCCAAACCCAGCGGTGCTGCAGGGAGGGGTGTGGGGGAACGGGGCAGGGTGGGGGGCTGTGGGCACATCCCACAGGGATGGGATTCYCTGTGCTGGTACCTTGGCAACGATGAACTCGGCGTCCTCGGGGCTGTCCAGCTGCAGCTTCTGGGCGATGTCAGCCAGGGAGATGCGGGAGTAGGAGAGGCTGATCATGCGGACACCTGCAGGAGAAGGGAAGGGGATGCAGCCCCTCAGGCCTGCCCAGCCTGGTGGGGGTCCCCAAACACCCTCCTACCTGTCTTGATGACGTTGTGCCTCAGMCGAATGATCAGGGTGTAGGTGCCATCAGCCTGGAACTTGTCCCCAAACTGGTCAAGGACTTGGTTGAACTTGGCCAGGTTCCCCGTCCTGACGGCTGGAGGGAAGAAGGATGGAATGGGGGAAGGAGAAAGGCTGGGGAAAGCGAGTCAGGGCTGGCTGACTTCCTCCTCCTCCTCCTCCTYCCCAAGTCGCATCTGCATCCAACTCCCATCAAGGGGAGAGAATTCCCACTGGGTCCCTTCCCACTYAGGATATTCCATGATTCTCTGACAYTGCAGGAARGAMAGACAGRCAGGGGTGGGCAGCCATACCCTGGGTCAGMAGGAAGTAGGGCATGAGCGAGCGCTTGAGCGAGGGCTGCCGGAACTGGAGCCTGTCTGGGATCTCYCCGAGGAGCAGCTCCACCACGATGAGCAGCTTGTGCACCTGGGGCAGAGCAGGACTCTGAGTGAATGAATCCCCATGGAGCCTGAAACTGTCCCTGTGCACTCCATGAGGTCTTGCACCCATCCCCATGGGGCACAAGACCCCAGGAGATCCCAAACCCACTCCTGTCCCTGTGGGGCCTGAAAGGTCCCAGATTTGTCCCTGGGAAGTTCCAAACCTAGGAGGTCCTGCACCTGTCATCCCTGCAGGGCCCAACACCCTGGGAGGTCCCAAACCTGTCCCCATGGGGCCTGACCCTGGGAGATCCCACAACTGTCCCTGCAGAGCCCAACCCTGGGGGGGATCCCACATCTCATCTTGAAAAGTGCTGAGCCTGGAAGGTCCCAGAACTGTCCCTGTACAGCCCAACCCTGGGGAGTCCTGGACCTGGGAAGTCCCAAATCCAGGGGACCTGACACCTTGGGGCCTGACATCCAAGGAGGTCCCAAACCTGGAAGATCCCAAACTAAACTCCATGGGGCCTGACTCACAGAAGTCCCAAACCTGGGATTCCCAAAACCAAATTCCATGGAGTCTGACATCCCAGAAAGTCCCACATCCAAGTCCTGTGAGATCCCAAATCTAGGAGCTCCCAAACCAAATTCCATGGAGTGTGACATCCCAGAAGGTCCCAAACCTTGGACTCCAACCCAAATTCCATGGAGTGTGACATCCCCAGAAGGTCCCACAACCCTTGAGATCTCCCAACTGGCCGAGCCCAAATCCTGGAGTTCTCAAACCTGGGAGGTCCAACCCAAATTTCCATGGAGTCTGACATACCCAGAAGTCCCACATCCAAGCCTCTGTGAGATCCAAAACTGGGAGCTCCCAAACCTGGGAAGTCCCAGTCCAAATCCATGGCGCGCCGACATCCCAGAAGGTCCACATCCAAGCTCTGTGAATCCCAACCCTGAGATTCCCAAACTTGTGACTTCTCAAGCCCAAATTCCATGGCGCCCGACACCCAGAAGGTCCCACATCCAAGCCCTGGAGATCCCTACCCGAGGAGGTCTCAGCCCCAAGCCAGGGGGGTCCTGCCCCCTCCTCACTCACCGTCTGCTTGAAGCCCACGGCCGTGTGCTGCGGGGCCTTGCGCAGGGCGTTGGTCATGGTGCGCCGCGCCTCCGAGTACTCCAGCTGGATGGCCTTGATCCGCCCTGCGCCCACACGGGGCGGGTGGGGAAAGCCACCCAGTGAATCCAACCTGACCTACATGGATGGGGCTCCAAATCCTGCCTGGAAGCCCCACCTCCAGCTGATCAAAGGGGTTCTCTGAGGAACCGGAGGTGCCGGGAGGAAGGGCAGGCACCGAGCCTCGCTCACCTGTGTAGTACAGGTACCGAGCCCACTCGTTGTTGTTGGCCTGCTCGGGGAACACGGATTTGGAGACGAGTTTCTCAGCCTGGTCGTAGAGGTTGTAGTGGAGGTAATTCCTCAGGAGCAGGTTCAGGAGCGTGGCCTGGCCGTCGGCGTCGTGGCGCAGCGTGGCCGTGCGGAGCCGGGCGTGCAGGAAGCTGCGGGGTGGGACAGGGAGTCAGGGAAGAGGGAGRAAAACAGGGGGATCAAGCTCAGGGATCCTTTGAAGGATGTTTTATTGGGGAGGGGGTCCCACCACAAGTGCAGGTGGTCAGGGGGTGTGGGSCCAGGGAACCCCCTGTGTCCCCTCCCACAGTACAGACATGCAGGGATTTATAAAAGGGGGTCTGGGGGGGAACAGAGGGCCCTGGAGTTTAGTTTGGGATCTCCTCCCACAGGAAGAGGGAGGAAAACAGGGGGATCAAGCTCAGGGACAGCCCCCCACAAAAAGAGGGAGGAAAACAGGGGGATCAAGCTCAGGGACAGCTCCCCACAAAAAGAGGGAGGAAAACAGGGGGATCAAGCTCAGGGCCAGCCATCCCACCTCCGGACCACGTCGAGTTTGTTGAGGAATTCGTAGATGCGGGAGTGGTAATAGTAGCACTTGGCCACCACCAGGTCCAGRGCCCGGCGGTTCTGGGAGCTGATCTTCTGCATCAGGTCATCGGACACCTTCTGAGCCTGAGGGACAGCAAGGGARGTCAGGGCAGGGGGACTGATCCCAGGAGGGGCAGAGACCACCCCTGGGCTGTGGGGAACAAGCAAACACTGCTGGGATGAGGGACAGCACGGGGCAGAGGCAGGGGATGCTGTGGGGGCAGCTCAGGGGTCTCACCTCGGGGTACCTCTTGCTGTTCATCAGGTAGATGACGAGCAGCAGCTGCAGGTAAGCCTCCACCTCTGGCAGGAGAGGGGCTGAGGCTGCTTTTCCTGTCCGTGGGCGGAACTGCAGCTCAGCTTCTGTGTCCATGGACTGAGGGGAGAGAGAAATTCAGGATCACTGTCCCTGTGTGGAGACAGCTCTGCTGCARGTGTGACAGCAGCCAGCCCAGGACTGCAAGGACCTGTCCCTGCTCACATCTGTGTCTGAGCAGAGGGGCTGCTCGTCCCCAGTGTCCCCAAACCCYACTGCCCTACTCCAGAGACTCACTGGAGAGGGAAAGAATCATGGAATTCCAGGCTTTTTTGGGCTGGAGGGGCCTTCAATTCATCCCTACCCTGCCATRGSTAGKGACACCTTCMACTAAACCAGGTTGCTCCAAGCCTTGTCCAACCCAGCCATGGAGACTTCCAGGGATGGGACAGCCACAACTTTCCTGGGAAATCCATTCTAGTGCTTCACTGCCCTCACAGGGAAGAATTTCTGGCCAATATCCCATCTAATTCTGCCCTCTGTCAGTGGCAAGCCATTCCCCCTTGTCCTGTCACYCCAAGCCCTTGCAAATAGCCCCTCTCCATCTTTCCTGTTGCTTCTTCAGATACTGGGAGGCCACAATTAGGCCACCCCTAAACCTTCTCTTCTTCAGGCTGAACAATCCCAGTTCTCCCTGTCTTTCCTCACAGCTGAGCTGCTCCATCCCTTTGAATATCCTCTGSATTCACTCCTACACCTCCACATCCTTCCTGTGCTGGGGCAGTGTTGTTGCAGGCTCCCAGCCGGGTAATAATTAGCATTTACTCTGTGATTGCAGAAGGTTAATAAATTGTTTTATTCTCCTATATTATACTATACTTATTAAGAAACTCATCACCTTTACAGACAGTCTGATACAGCTTTGACTTAACTGGTCATTCTCTTTAAACACCACCACCAGTGTCTAATCAAGAAATCCCCCTTTGGTAAACAACCTCCATAACACATTCCACACGTGCACAACAACAGGTGCAGCAAGTGGAGATAAGAATTGTTTCTCATTCTTGACTCTGATTTTCCCACAGGAAAATGCCTGGGGAAGTCCTCGGTTGCTCTCTGTGGCCAGAGAGAATTCTACAGGGGGTAGGGGGGGTGTCACCAGAGCAGGGCAGAGGTGAGGGCAGCAGGTGTCCCTACCTCCTCCAGGAATCCCAGCAGGAAGTCCCTGACAGTGCAGTTGGAGGTGAAGAAGCCGTGGATGGCCTTGTGCAGCACGTTGGGGTTGAGGCGGCGGGAGGTGGAGGGCAGAGCCCGCAGGGCCCTSAGGACGTAGCGCGGCTCCTTCCCTGACACCGCCTTCTCCAGCTGCTTCACRTGCTCCTTGATGTCTGTGGGGGCACACACGGACACCCCTCAGCCCAAATCCTCTGCCAGCAGCACCCCTGAGCACAGCCAGGGCTGCCCCCTCACCCTGTCCTGCTGTTCTGAGCTCCCTCTGCCTTTGGTGTCCCCAGTGACCCACCCACCCTGTTTGGAGCTTCACATGCTCCTTGATGTCTGTGGGGACAAAATCCTCTGCCAGCAGCACCCCTGAGCACAGCCAGGGCTGCCCCCTCGCCCTGTCCTGCTGTTCTGAGCTCCCTCTGCCCTTGGTGTCCCCAGTGACCCCACCTGCCCTGTTTGGAGCAGGGGGCTGGTGAGGCCCTTGCAGATTTTCTCCCTCTGCATCGCCGTGGGGTCCCACCACAGCAGCCCCCCTGTCCCTCAACACGTCTGTTCCCAAACACACCCTCAACCCTCACATTCCCTTCTAAACAGTGAGTGCCCCAAAAACAACTCCATCCCCCCAATCTCCAGTGACCCCAGAACGCAACCTCAGCCCCTTTCCAATTCTGTCACACACTGCCACCAAACACCCTTCTAATCACAGCGTCTCCCACACAGATAACACCAGCTCCCATCTCACATCTCCCTCCTAAACCCCCTTTCCGCCAATTAGTGAAACCCACCCCCAAAACAACCTCCCCTCTCCCTTTCCCCACAACGGTGCCCCCCGTCTCTCCTTCCCCAGAGTGTCCCCTATCCTTAAAACTCACATTTCTCTTCCCTCAGAGCCCTCACCACTGAATCCCGACATTCCCCTCCTCCATCCCCCTTTTTCTCCACCCACCCCTCAGGTACTCCAACCCTGACGCCCCTCCCAACCCCTCAGGGCTTCCTGTACCTCCCCCATCCCCCCCCTCTCAACACCTCCGATCTGTGACCCAGGCCCAAGCCCCCACCTCAGTTCCCCCCTCATCCCACAGACACCCCCATTACAACCAACACCCCCCCTCACCCTCAGCGTGATCGCCGTCCAGCTCCCGAGCTGCGGCTGCCGGCTCTCGCCCGCCTCGGGAGGCCACCGGCGTCGCTCCTCGTGCATCTCCGACGTCGGGGGTGGCGGGCGGGGGTCCCTCGGGGTGCCTTGGCCTTGTCGCCGGCGGCGGCGGTGAACGCGCGTCCTGCCTTCATGCCTACACTGCAACATACTGGCCGCCAGGCGGACGAGCCGAAAGGCGACGAGCGACCACACGAATGTCTCCTTCCGCCTTTTCGCTCGGCCGTTTCGGCTCTCGCTCTGGGCTTTGTTCAGTCGCGCTTTCGGAGAAGCTAGGCAAACCTGGCTCGGGGAGTTCCGTCACGGCCGCTCGTGGAGTTCCGTGAATGCTCTCGGGTGTTTTCCGTCTTCGCTCGCGTAGATTTTCTGCCTGCATTTTCGGGCCGTTTTTGGCCGAGCTCTCTCGGAATAGTTCGATATCGATCGGCTTCTTCGCATCTCCTCCTTCGGGAATCTCCGTAGAAGCTTCGCCGTTTCCGCCGGGTGCTGAGCTGTTCCGGCCTTTTTGGGGGCGCGGCCGAGTCGTCGTTGAGCGTCCCGTGGGGGCTTGTCTATGAGGGGGATCTCCGCTGAAGGGTCCTTGATTTTGTGTGTTCTTTTTGTTTGTTCTGTTGTAAGTTTGGTTTGTGGTATTTCTCTTGTTATAATGTTGTTCTTTTGATGTGGTCTTGTGTTCTTGTTTTGTATTTAGTTTGTTTATTTTTTTTTTTCTTTCTGTGTGTATATTAGTTTTTTCTTGTGTATTTGTTGCTTTTTGTGCGCTGTAATTTGATATTTCTGTTATATTTGTTTTTTTTTTTATTTTATTTCTCTTTGTAGTGGTTCTGTGTGTCTTGGATCTCTTTTTTTTTTTTTTTTTTTTTTTTTTTTTTTTTTTTTTTTTTTTTATGTGTCCTCTTGTTTTATTAGGGTCCTGTTGTATTGGTCTTGTTCTGTTGAGGGGGATCCCGTGAAGAGCTCCCGTGAGGGGCTGGTCTGTGAGGGGGATCCCGTGAAGGGTCCCGTGAGGGGCTGGGGTGGGACCGGGGGTTCTGTGAGGGGTCCCATGAGGGGCCGCGCTGGGACCAGGGATTCTGTGAGGGGTCCTTGTGGTCCATGTGGGGTCGGGGTGGGACCGTGGACCCCACAAAGGGTCCCTTGTGGAATTGAGGATCCTGTGAGGGGCTGGGCTGGGATCAGGAATCCCCTGAGTGAGGAGGGGAGTAGGGGTCCCATGAGGGGCCAGGTTGGAGCTGGGGGTTCTATGAGGGGTCTGGTCTGGGACTGGGGCCTGAGGGTCTCATGGCRGTTCCAGGTTGGAGCCGGGCTCCCCTCGTAGCTGTTGCAAGGCAGAGCCTGGTCGCTGGTGCTCCCAGAGCCGTCAATCCCCACACAGGTGAGCAGTGCTGCCCCTTGCTGCAGGCACCCATGGCCTCCAGAGACCCTCCCAGGGCCCCACAGCCTGAGGGACCCCCCTGACTTCCCCCAGGGCTAAGTGCCTGTATTTTTCGTATAGCATCCCGAGCTTGTCAGATGTGCTGTGGAACCAAAACTACACAAAATTAAGAAATTGACTTTGAGAACACCCAATTGTGTATCAAAAATCTTCTTTATTTATAGAGTRATAATGAGAGTATGCTTGCTCTAAAGTGCTCCATGTGTCCATTGAACATCTCAGGGATAATGGCAGTGCTGGGACCAGGGAGGTGTCAGTAAAACAAATCCACTTTGATATCCAACCTTTAGTAACCCATAATGAATTTTCCTGCCTTAWATTTCCTTTTGCCAGCCAAATCAGCCTTGATTATTAACAAGGATGATATTGGGAGAGAAAACTRTCTTGTCAGTAGAGATTTCACAAGACCTTGCAAAGAAGTTCCCTGGGCAGGGCCTGGGAACCACTCAGGAAGTTAAGGGCATACAGGACCACGAACAGGGCTGCCACAGCCTCAAAGGGTTGATCCCTAGGGATAACTGATCCATCTTCCTGGAGCTGCACACCACTCAGCTCCACCAGGGCAATGGTCAACATCTGTTCCTCCTCGTGTGGGAAGAGCACACTGACATCGACAGGGAAAGTCCCCTTCCCCTTATCCAGGTCATGTTTCARGAGGTTTTCAACCTTCACAGGAACAACAAAAAAAAAGCAAAATCAGAATTTCAATCAATTGTCAACTTGTGTCATCCCAGATGCCTCAGCTGCTTCTGGTGCTCCAAACACTCCCGTCCTTTTCCTCTTTTAGGGAAATCAACATGGATCATTCCTTCATTCCGACAGCTCCAGAGAACAGACATCAAGCTGTACGTGGTCACTGAATCCTCGAGGCCTCAAGAGGAGGCTGTGTACAAGGAATCCACCAAGGCAGACGGGGGCTTCAAGGCCAAATTTTATGCCTACACTCTGTGCACAGGTTTGACTTTCCCTTCCTTGCTTCCCCAACACCTTGCAACCCAGGTGTTCTAACTGGTGTTTTTTTATACAGAGCAACAGGGAGGACACAACAAGCATAGTGATACCCAAGGGCTGCACGCTGGCCTTAGGACCATCCCACTACACATTAGAGATGGAGCATGGGGTAAGCAACTTCCAGAAATACCAAAGTTCTCCATTCCAGAGAGGAAACCATTTTATGAAGCACTACTTGCCCCAGAGCTACCTTCAAGCTTGTCTGCACTAGGAGGAGCAGTGTGAAGACAGAAATCACCTAGGGGGAGGCTCAGATCACCCATGCAAGTTCAAAGATGCTCATTGGGGAGGGACAGTAAGAAAGGAAAGAAGGAAGGAAGCCTCAGATCCACATTTCAGGAGGTGCAAAGCCATCTCTCT